>LUCM01004193.1:185246-407822 GCA_008360955.1 Fasciolopsis buskii
TTTGAAACAGCCAACAGGGATAATTTTTCGACTGCTTATCACAAACTTTACATCCGTTTGTGTTCGATTCGAATGCCTTGGCATGACTGTTTGTATACCTTGGCAATCCTCATATTCGAATGATATTAAAACCACGGATTTCTCGCTGACACGAAAAAAGTGGGTGAAAATATCTTCCAACGCACGTTTTCGTCAGCTTTCAAGCATTTAGTAGAAGATCAATCGGACCGCAAACCTTGAATCCATGAAGAACCATATCAGTGGACAAAATCAACACGTACACTTTTGAGAAAACACAAGTTGGCGAACAAGCTCGTTTTCAGTGATTCGTACCCACTATATATATATATATATATATATATATATCTTAACAAATTATTTTCACTATAGGAAGGATTGGATTAGTCAGATACAAATATGGGTGAGGAAGGGATTTGTGGTGTTAATTGTTTTGTTGTCTAGGGTTTGTATTTGGACGGATTGCGACAGCTTCCGCAGTGCTCAAGGGGCGACACTGCCAACCTGGATTGTTGACCTCTGACCATATACAGGGTCCGGAAAGCTTGCGTCACATTCACGGTGTGGTTAGTCTGTGCTAGATGTGAAACCACTGCGCTATTAAGTGACTTAATTGTTCCAGTGCCTAACCATGCCGGGTGGTGCTCACGGATGCGTTCAGACAAGCGCCTGATTGTGCGGCCGATGTACATTGTCCCACAGGAACATGTGAATGAATAGATACAAAACGAGGCTGCAGAATCAGGGACTTTGTCTTTCAACCATAAGGACACTACGGGCAGGATTTGAACAGGATACGAAGGTTGGCTGCGTAGAATGTCTTATTGATAGCACTAGTCAGACAATTCCAAGCCTTCCTATAGTGAAAATATTTTGTCAAGATATATATATATATAGTGATGTAATGGCATGAGTACGAATCACTGGAAACGAGCTTGTTCGCCAACTTGTGTTTTCTCAACGTACATTTTTGTTTCCTACTCAGCAAATTGTGCGCCTCAGCTAACCCGCTTGCTCGTCTTGTTCTACGCCAGGCATAACATTGACTTCGCGTGTGCTCCTGTCATGATGAGGGCAAGGCCTAGGGGCAAATTTTTCAGTTGGCATGAGAAATAAAATGGTCCCACATTTCAGTTTCTTCGATTTGCAGATTCTTATAAATTTGCTTCCTGGAGTTTTGTCGCAGTGTATCCTGAATGCAGAAGTCTCGTTTATTTTCAACTGTTGGAAAATGCTAACTAATAAGTTTCAAAGTTTCGATGATCTACCTTCTAACCTCCACACTGAGGCATCCAGAAGAAGTGCAATTGCTACCCCTTTTTTGCAATGTCGAGCAAATAGTGTGAGTTTAACCAAGTAAACCTAAAATAGCTAACTTCAAAGTCTATACTGAAACTATACTGAAACCCTTACGGGAGATTTCTTTGTCCATTCTTAATAATTGATATTAAAATTTAGATATCGTGAAATTTCCATGCATGCAAAGAAACACCGTTGACTTAGGTTATGATAACAAGTATAAGAATGGCTTCTGTGGATGAAGTTTCTCAGCTTCCGTAAGTATATTCCAGAATAAATCGTTAGGTTTTCCTCTCCCACTTTTTATGTTCATGTGACTTTTACTTTGGTAACCAAGGTTGCACCCATTTATCCGCTACTTTCTAGTTCTACGCCAAACGTATGCAAACGGAAACTACTGACAATTTTATGTTTTCTCTGGTCCACCTGCAAGACAACGGAAGGTGAAGTTAAAGGAATTTGGTACGGAAAGAAAATTGTTGTCGAGTTTCGAGTACGTCCGTGTTCACATGCATCCAAATATGGTGTTTTCTGTTTCTGTTCATTTTATGGGGCGCATGAAAATATCTTGTGTTTAGGTTGTTCTGTCACGAGAAATACAATACCTAAATGCGAGCTTGTGATTAATCGTGCCAATTGATTTGGAGATTGGAGTAGTGGCAGGTGGAAAATTTCACGGGAGCCGCTTGAGGAAAACTGGACCACAGATCATATATTAAACATAATAGGTGGTCACCATGACCATTGTTCTAGGTTGGGTTTTTGTCAACACATTGTCCCCTCTTTGATCGTACTTTTGACCCGATTTTCTCGGCTAGTCCCAAGGTTCATGACCTGGTTCTGATGTCCCTCAACCTGTGATCTAACCGTCATTTTTTGACAGTTTGCAATATGGTGCGTACTTGCGGTCGTGTACTGTATTGTATTTCACTACTGCTCCTGGTAGGCAACAACAACATCAACAACAACTCTGACAAGATGTAGCTGTTTATGTGCTCAATAACACGCACCGAGGTGGCCCTAATTGCACCAGCGTAAAAGTGGGCAGTACTAGCAACCTACTACAACTGACTGAACCTAGTGAGGTAGAACTGACATTTGGATTCTGTGATGTTGTTAAGTACCCGTCAAATATGCATTTCAATAAGGCACAAACAGAAAGAATGAATGGTAACCTATGGATCTGAGCCTGAGATAATAGTGCCGAGCGAACATAGAGCTTACAGAGAACTTGGTCGGATCAGTCAATCTAACAGCACGTCATCGCCGAAATCGCATAGAAAAACGACAACGATTCAGGGCAATTGGCAGTCTACATACAGTGCAACTCACACAAGAGCATTCACGCACGAATCTGGACAGGTACGCACGCATCCGTAGCGAGTGTCGAGGTGAGACGTACTCAGTACCAGCATATCTATTGTTCACTATATCGGAAATTAATTTTTCAGCTGACAAAAACTGTCATTCAATAGGTCGGTTTTTCAATCAAGACACCTATTTGTTGACTAAATACAGTGTACTGTTGATTGGTTTCGTACCTGCCTGACTGTGTTTCGGTGTGTGCCTCAATGGCAAAATAGTCGACGAAATGAATTTGTTCTAACACGAAATTGACGGGTTGGTCGTTATTCAGATTCCGTTCCCTCAGCAAATAATCGATTAGAAAATGGAATAAAATCAGATTGGTCACATGAAGATAAACGCAAATTCTAATTTTTTGAATCCTTTGCCCAACTTTATAATTGAGTTGCTTATTGTTCCTTTTGGACTTAAAGTTCTCAAATCTGTTCGTCTTTAGAATTGCACAAGTTACATTTGTGGTTTAAGATTGAACAATTATCCCGATACAAATTAGAACAGTAATGAACAGATACCCTTCACGTGTACCCTTTTGTGAGGCACCTGACTCCTACGTGATTTTAGCTGCGCAGACAAATTTCGCTTACCTATTCACGTTCAGTACACCAAGGACTTTATTATTCAATACACCGAGGACATTCTTTTTCAGTTTCAGAGGAAAGCGCTTGCGAAAATTAGTGGTACGGTCATGGAAAATCCTTTGGGTTCAACCTCAACCGATGTAATTTTGACTCAGTAAAAGATCCCCAGTTGTTTCAAAATTCTGTCTTTGCAGATGCAAAGTTGACAACGTATTAGTATTCTCATGAAGAATATACCATTCCTTTTGCTGCCATTCTGAATTCTACCAATGCCAGCCTTTTTGTTTCTTAGGAAAAAGAAAAGCAGCGGTTAACATCCATTGCATATTTTGTTGACCAGACGTTGGACTAAAGAGCAGCAACGTAGGGCCTACTGGTAGTCCGCTTGAAGGAGTTACTCGCCATTCTCCAGTTTTTCGTCAGTGGCATGATAGAGGGAATTGGGTCAAAATCTCAAACAGGTATACACCAACGATCAAGCATGAAAGGAAGAGTGGTTCACAAAACACTGTTAACCAGCAATTTTCTGTTAGGTTTCATCAAACAACATCGGTGATCGCGAAAACTTCGCGATGAACCGATCACAGTGGGAAAGAAGGAATTTTTAATTGCATTTCTACTTAGGTGTGACCATTTAACTAACCTTATTAATAAAGATCTGAAGCCGGTCATCAGACATGCTTACGCAGAACACAGCTTCAAAAACATTCAAATTGTCTTGAGGCTCCGTCTCACATTGCCTATCACTTCACTTGCAGGTGCAATGACGCAAGCACCTGGAAAACTGGTCGCTACTTGACTTAACTGGTGTTGCAGCACATATCGGGACGGTTGCTGAAATAGATGACGCAATCCTCCTCGACCTCACATACCACGGGAAAATCTCCGGTCTCCCCAGTCTCCAAATAGTGGGCAAATCAGGTCACCAAGTTGACTTCACACCTCCTACATAATGCAAACCCCAAACTACTAGTGTTCAGTGAGGATAGGCTTAGTGACATCCGTCATTGAGTGTACTGGACACAGAAACGGTTGACCCGGCTTTTATTAGTCATATCAGCAATCGGCACGACCCTCTCCCGCTTGTCATTGCTGTTCAACTATAAAGCTTCCCATTCAGCTTAATTTGCTGTATTCCGCATAATTCATGCTCTACAGATTGTCGTATTTAGCGTTCTGGATCCAAAGATGTAAACGAAATTTTTGGATCTCTTGACCTGTCTTCTTTCTTTCTTGATAGATAACATCCCGCCAAATGTATTCTACTCTGGTATTCCGTGTATCCTGTCGACGGCTCACGAATTCCTCCGGACGCTTTTGTTTTGCCTGCCAAAAATCCACAGGACAAACAGCAACTAATCTTACAAAAAGTGCTGTTTTTAAACTAGTATTGACTAAGATAATTTCAGCTGGTCTGCTCTGCGCTATCTACACGTCACTGTGTGGATTTTAGAGCAAAAATCGGTCATTTTCTATTCTGGAGACCACTGTTCTTCTTTGGTGGGTCGGTGTGCGCTCTTCGGTGGATTTCTGTCTTGCAACCGAATCACAAATGCACCCAATGGACAGCGGAAGAGTTATCCTCAAGCAGTGAATTAGTAGAGTTAGATATAGTACAAAAATTTTGAAGAAAGTGATGAAAAAGTTTTCAAAATGCCAGGAAGAAATGGTTTGCTTCTAGGCCAGTGGTTTGAGAACTGGTGTTAACCATGGCTTACATCCACTATTTCCTTACGATCCTGTTCTCTGAGCTTAGGGTTTGGGTCGCATACTTCTCATCATCATTCAGGGGTGACACCACCTATCCATAGGCGAGGTCTGTCAAGTACATAAATGGTGGTAATGAATTTCCTGGGAACATAAGTCAAAAGACCCCTAAACCAATCTCTTGTATTTTTCCATTAATATCTTTTTACGAAAATGGAGCAACGAATCAACAGCTTTTTGAGATTCAAAATGTAAAACCCGGAGAGGAATTTCCTTACTGGTTACTGCAAATACTACTATTACTGTTAATGTCACTGATGCTGTCATTCTCATCATTTTACCACCACTAATATTACCACAACTACTGTTAAAACTCCTTCCACCAGTAATTCTACTACTTTTACTAGTACTAATATTGCTTTCTAAGACTTACCGTTGAAACAAGCCAAGAATCATCTAACTGCGCGAAACTGGTCCGTCTGACACTTGCACCGACGTTGTCTGCTTTACTAATCCAGGCAAACGATTGCTAATAAATTGTTTTTGCATCTTTCGCTCTAAGATTTCCTACTCATCACAGACTCCGGTTCCACAAAACAGACCTTCATTTTTTCCACTCTCTGTCACATGCAAGTCGATGTCTGTCTGAGAAGAACGCACAATTACAAGAAGTTGGTTGTTGCTGTTTCGTTTCGAATCATAAGGTTTTTTCATGTTGAAAAGTAATTACTCTGAGACACGCAACCAGATCATAAAAAACTCATTAATAGATCATGTTGCATAAATGAAATAAATGAATCGAGGTAGGTGATTCATCACAGATTTCGATTGTCTTACTGAATTTGATAGACTGGATTCGGTCCGGCTCCGATACCGGCGTTTCTGGAAATTTGATCAATGAAGTTCTTTAGGAACCATCAGAAGCTCTGCGTATTCCATAAAGGTGATTAGGCGATTCGTCATTTAGAACCATTAGCAAAGTCGTGGGACTTCGTGTTCCACAGGAGCAGCTCAAGTGTCGTTTAATCTGTGAGTATTTTCATCTGCTCTGATTGGTCTCAGCAAAAAGATTGGAATGAGCGAATATAGTTCCGTTTTCGTATACACATGTTGACTGTAATTTTTTCCTACGATGTATTTACTCTAAATATCTAACCAGAATTCCCGAAAACATAGTAGTTTTGAAGAACCGTAAACCTTATATGCAGATCTGACTTATTTAAAAGTCAAAATGCCATGAGCTGTTTTGTGTCATCACTTGCTGTCTGAATGTTCTGCAGTATTTAGCGGCGGTTACCAATATCGTCAAAAGCACCCTTACTGTACTTTCTCCTTTACAAGTTACCATTCTCTATTTTCACAACCAATTAGCATGGCAGAGTAAATGCTCCAAGTCAAAGTTCTATCCTTGCTAGCACATTACTCTTGCTAGCCGCAAGAGTAATTTGGTGGACCAGCAAGTGGATATATTGGATACATAAAAAACCCAGGATGAATTAATATCAGTTGGCCAAAGATGGCCACAGCATCTTCTACCGAAATGTAATTTTGCATGTAGCTTATGTTATCGTCAGTCACGAGTAACTCCGTTTCGGTCTCGCGAAATCTTACTATGATGCGTCCAATGTAGTTGGTATTCTTTTTGTAACTATTTAAAGGTTGATGGTGAACTTTCTGGAGTTTTTTTTTCTTTGAAAGGCATACCGTGTAGATAGGGTTTGAACACTAGGAAGACGGTGCTCTTGCTTAAAACCAAGCTTGATTGGAAAGAGTGACAATTCGGCCCGTATGAGATTCGCCTCAATTAATTTATGATTGGTACTGCACACTGAAAACAAATTACACAAAATTCCTGTACGAGGGAAAACCACGAAGAATCGGCCCATAGAACGAAAGTCTTAAATGTCAGGGGAAAACTGGGATTGGAAATCTGAAAATCCGATGGGATCTACATTGTGTTCTTTGGGTGGAATGTGAACGGAGTCCGATTTGTTATAGTAAACCGACATCCCTTATTGCCAGTATGTCACAAATCCAAGATTTACTTCTCCACAAATGTACCAGATCAAATCATAACCAGCAACTCCTTCGGAAGTTCAAAATTTGCGCGGAATCATTTATTTCTCCGTTGCCTGTTAAGCGGTGTAACTTACGTTTAAAAGAGTATGTCAGCAAATGTTGTGAATAAAAGCACGCGGGACGGTTAAACTCTAACGCTTTCACAACATATACCATAGTTACGCAAGTTTTTTTATTACCTGTTGGCCTTTCTTGCTGACTTACTTTAATAATCAAGGGGTAGAGTTTATCTGCATAATTTATCCGGGAAGCGCTCGCGGCCGACCTAGACCTACCAGTGTACATTTACTTACAGTGTTAGTCTTTGAATCGGTCACCTTTCTGAAGTGTAACGATATTGACTGTCTAAACATCGACGGACAAAATAACCATTACATGGGAATCTTTCTGATAACGACCCCGTACATAGCTGAAGGTAGGAGGGAATCCTTATGATAGTAACCTTTCGAGTTACTAACTATCCTTCACTTGCTTTACTCAGCATCATTCCATAGAATACGAGTGTATTAAAATTTGAAGGTAATTGTGTGGTTTTGATGTTTTCATTAGGGCTATTCTATGGGATCCGCTCTTTTTCGTCGTGAAGTACAAACAATTTTAGTGCTGTACCCATAACTGAACAACGTTTGTGATAATTTCGTTACCAAATCGTACATGAATATGTGGGACTCCTTCTGCTCTGATTAAATCGCCAGTCTTTTAAAGCACTGGACATCCTTTATTTAGCTGAACATCAGGGAAAGAAAAACAGCACAGAGGATTAGTAACACTTTGCTCTATACTATTCAACCATGTACGTTAAACAATCTGATAGTTTTAAAGCATTCAGTTTCCAGCTTCACTGAGTGGAACCAGAAGTTAAATTCTTCCCACCAAAGACCTTGTCATCCTCATGACAAACGCGGAGCATGTGCCACTAGGTTTTGTCCACAAAGAACTGGATTAAGCAGCAAATAAAACACTTTTCATCAGAATGCCTTCAAGGGAGACCATATCCTTAATGAACAGATGGAAGCTCGTTTTGGCGACAAATCATGTTTTCCCATTTGTAAATCTGGACATCCTGTCAACAAGCCCTAGGACTAATCTTTAGAACGCAAACCGAGTCGAATGTCACGTTTTGTTTCACATGTGATTTAGTCGTTCACGGGCACTGCACTGACACTAACATTGAAAGAAGAGACCGAAGACTTTCACAACGGATGTCCGAACATTGTCAAATGATTGGACAGGTCGAAGTCATAAAATGTACTAACGACAAAATACACAACTGACCATACTTCACCTTTTGCTGAAAAGAACTTAGCCTCCAGGACCGCTCACTACAGCTGGAAACTCAGTACTATATTACTGTTGGGTTGCTCCTTGTATGCGGCTGATGACAGCAGCACGATGTATTCTCTCTTTGTTGCTTCTAAAC
This sequence comes from Fasciolopsis buskii, assembly GCA_008360955.1. NCBI lineage: Eukaryota > Metazoa > Platyhelminthes > Trematoda > Plagiorchiida > Fasciolidae > Fasciolopsis > Fasciolopsis buskii. The sequence goes on from LUCM01004193.1 coordinate 193,713, forward strand.
ATTATTTTTGGCAAGAATTTCCAACGAATTTTCCATTTTTAAAGTCTGCCGCGGCTGGTGGTTTGCTATGCTTCTCCAACTGCTAGCGAGTACATTATGAAATGAGTACTTAAGTGTTTTCAGCCGGCTTCTCTGAAAAAATCAGCCGGATCTTTCATAATGGACGTTGCGGTTGTAGTACTAAAATGAAATTTCTTCTTGGTGAAATGCAGAGAACCTTTTTTTAAACTTGGAATGCTCTCATACTGCGGAGCTAACATTTTCACCTGATCGAATCCTGAATGGCTAAACTGGTAAAACAAAATGCTGCATTTTTAGGATATGTCCTTTTTAGTTTGTCGTCGGTACATGCAGTCGTTAAGAAACAACTGCATCTCTTTGGTCAAGTCAGATCCCGCATTTAGTTGTAAAGGTGTCCCAAAATGAACATATGCAGAAAGATTCTCACGGCGTTACTCAAAGGTCGCTAGATAAACAAAACACCGAAAGTAGGTGTTTATTCAAACTAAGTTTTAGAGGAATTGTTCCTCTTTATTGTTCATCATACTTCGCTCTCCCTGCGTCCACGCTCTATCCTCGAGCCTATTCACCCACACACTTTTCGCCACCTAGCATGACTCACCTTCGGAAATTTGTTTCTAAAGCACGAGAGACTAGTTTCCCATTATGGAAACCGTAAGCCGGGGGCTATAATGGACTCTTGTGGGTCATTTTAGACCTCAATAGACTAACTGGACTGTGAGCTCTATGTAGATGGGTTGAACTCATTTGACCTGTAAGCATTCTAAGGTGGCCCCCTAAGGTTGAGCACGTTGGTTTAAATTCAGATGGAGCCCACAGAGTTAGTTTAGGTCAGCTGAGGTTAGCGAAATTTTCGCCCACCTGTTCTTAGACCGACAGAACTGGAAAACCCTGTGAGTCACAGATGCGTGAAGGCGGAGCTCCTATTTTGTTACTTGAAAAAACGGTTAGTGTCATGGGGGTGAATAAATGTGAACTGGAATTCTATTGTATGATACTTCTGTGAATTAAGAAACTAATATTTCCGTTGGCATCGAAAAAAGAAGAATGGATTGATTTACGAGAAAAAACAAACGCTGTCAACCTGGAGGCAGATAAATGGTGAATACTGGGCAAATACTTCAGTCGTGAAAATATGAATTCAGCTCTCTCATGATTTCTTTCATCTTAACCAGATTGTTTTCTAAATAGGGAACACTGGAATTGCGATAAACATTGATACGAGATGAGACTAACTTATATTTTTAACCAGTAGATGTGTGCGAATGGCAGGGAGAGATCGATAGGATCTGCAAGAGTATCGCAGAAAACTAATCAGATGCCTTGATTTGAAAGTGACAATTTTGCAATAAAAAGTCAACTGGATAAAACGAAGCAGGACAAGTGAAAGACGGACCTAAGTGGAGCAGGTGAAAAACTTTCTGAGTAGCCCCGGATAAATAACCGGAGAGCAATTGAGTAAGGTATGAACAATAAACTAATAGACAAAATAAAGAACGACGGTTTCCTTTGCGCTAAGTTGTCTTCAATTTGGAAAGACAGACGAAACACGCGACTGATACAGCCGAAAATTTCCGAGGACCATCGTAAATTGGCACAGATTTTAACATCTAAGTATTTTGCAGATTGGGCCATGAGAGCGGGGACGACGTCAGGTACTGAATGTGCATTGGGAAAGGGTCAGTGCGAGAGGATTAAGTGCACTGAAAACGTTCAGATGTATTAAGATAAAGGTCAAAGTTCTTAATATTATGCAAATTCTCCTTGTTGGGTGTGAAATCCGACTGATGGGAAATTGACTGACGAAACACGTGAGAAGCTTTGCACGTGGGTCAATGGTCTTAGGTAAGTAACTGAAAGGTAAACCAAAAGAGTCGCTTCCTGGAGAACTCTGGCAGTGTTAGTTAAGGGAGTAGATAAGTGGTATCTAAGTGTGGTTCCTTGAGTTCTATTGGAAAAGTAATCATTGGTCCATGACAGCTGAGGAACAGAATGCCCAAAAGTCTCAAACTTACGCAGAAGAGAACAACTCAGAAGCACGTCGAACACAGCGGGATAATCTAAAATGATACAGCTAATGGATTTCACGGAGCTGTTCAAACTTCTGGAAATAAATTCCCTGAGTGAGCCCAACTAAAGCGGATCATTAGGGATGATAAGAGATCAAATCGAACGACTAAGGACAGCAATTTCAGTTAATTTGAGTACAGAAAATTTAATGGCATTGGGACGAAACTGGTTTGGTGAAATGTTCGAGGTTTTGTGCTTAAGGATAGAAACGACCGTCACAGCTTTCCGTAAAACTGGGACAACACCGCCAACAAAATATTTATTGACAAGGACAGTCATACATCCAAGAAAGAACTTGACCTATGGAGGAAGGCAGGCCCCCTGGACCGATCGCAGATAAAAGTCTCGGGGGGTTGTCGAGGCTTGAAAATTTTCTGCGAAGAAAAGAATATAACTCCTGGGAAATGGACATGGTGTAGGATAGTAGGGTATCGAAGGATGGGTGAGTGAATGAGGCATTCAGAATGTCGGCATCCGCACTGCAAATCAGCGACCGAAAGCGTTGCTCACACAGGAACCTGATATCACGTCGAATAATTTTACTGTTGGTTATGCTCGGAAAGTGAATGGCGAGGGATATGTTCAAGCGTTTTATCTCCTGTTTTACCAAGAAGGAGTAGCGTTTCTTAGCACATCGATCAAGAATTTTATAGGTGGCTTCTTTCAGCTGTCTGAGGAATGTAAGTTACAGTAAAACTGTCCTCTCGTTGTTATGTAATGTAGTTTCAAACGAATAAAATACATCCATTGTGAATAGTTTTCACATAGGGAAGGAATATTCAAACGAATACTGTGAAGCTACTACAAATCGGAATCTTTAAAGCAGCGAACTGCTTCCATGAGACAGATTCCTACTTTAGGCCTTGCTGTCCTTAGTTCTGAGAAATGACTAGTGTGCGAGGTGATAGTAAATATTAGGTCTAACAGATAAGAGAGTGATCACTGGTCAACACAGCAGGTAATCGTAAATTAACGAGTTCTGGAGGACTGATGATTACTCTGCCCAGAATTCATTGCCTCTCGTAGGGGTGGGACAGATCAGCAAAGTCAGAACGGAATAAGGGATAATTGGAGGCTTGGTTGTAATCAAGGACAACAAATCATTAACTGTTAGAAAAGAGCAATATGGGAAAAGTACGAAAGCATCTTAAAACGGACTGATGTCATGCATAAAACAAACGATATATGCATTATTCATTACAGTGATGCGACAACGGGAAAATTTGTAATGAAATTTAGCTCCCACACAGTCAACACCACTAGTGCAGAAGGTGAAGACAATGCTGGGCTTCCCGGACGACTGATTCTGATGCAGGCTACAACTTCACCGTGCGTCTTCTTGTATTTAGCTCGGTCCTGATAAGAGCACTGAAAGTTTTCATTGAGGCGGAATGTTTAAAAGCACAGCATTTTCCTTAGTAAGATATGATTTTAATGATAGCCAAACTCTGGGTGGTCATCTTGCTAGGTGTTGTACGACTAAGTGCCGCTTCCCACCCAACACTCATGCACTTCTTGGACTAGGGCGATTTTAACAAGAACACGATCGAGGATGAAAGTGCAAAACTAGTCATCATGTGAGTTTTCCTAGAGTACAGAAGTCTAGGAGACTTTGATAAGGCGCGTGAATAATCATAAATGAAACTTCTAGAGACCAAACGAATTGTGATCCAGCCAATCAAGTAAGGCTAGTAAAAACATTTCCAAGAATTCAGCTGAAAAATTTTGTTTCCGAATTAGGAGCAAGGAATTATTTTCGGTTAAAGTAAGTTTGTCCAGGCTGAAGTGTGCTAGAGTAATATAAATTTCACTCAAAACTTCGAGTGCACGGTGATAACCTGCTTATTCGGGTTGATCACTAGTTTACGGCAATATACAAGTGGGTTAAGTTTAAAACTGCGCTATCGTTTGGAGTGATAATAAACGACTATCAAGGCTGAATCCGGGACAGTCACATTCGACTGGCACAAGTTTTATCGTCTCCAAGAATAGTTAGAATAGATCTTCCAAGAAGCAATTAAAATGTTTTTACCTGTCTACGACTTCCGAATTCGCAGGTACCGACTAAGCAAACAACCCTAGGAGATCCTACTCTGGCGATGAATGTGAAATAGAAATTACTGTAAGAAAAACTTCGCGAAATAGAATACATTGCCTACGTGTTTTTTATGGAAACATGAACTTTGTTTTGTCTTCACTTTTGCGTTAACTAGTGCCCCGAGGTCTTTTCATGTCTGGACAGCATGGCTTAAAATCCCTAGTAAGTGGTCTAGGTTATGGATAGACGAACCTGTAGCATTAGTGTATTAATCATGATCATGCCCTCTGTACTTAGCTAGCTAGCAATCCTCCGTGAACAGTAGCACAGCCTCTGTGAACGATTCGTTTTAACTGGGCTTATATTCATAAGTTAAATCTATAGCTGAAGAAAGCAGCCGTCTCGAAATAAATTCAACTTATTGCATTGTTTGCTGAACTGGACAAGTTTTGCCGTAATAACGGATGAATTATTACAGGCTACCAGTTTATCTGCGACATGCTAGCCGTCCCGTGGTTGTCATTCAGGACAAAACAGAGGTTAGAAGTGTCACCTTTCAAAAGGGCTGTCATCAGTCTACTTCAATAATAGACGCATAAGTTTTCCCCATTTGTATTTTGCACAGAGACAAAGTTTCTTGACCGGGAGATGGACCGCCCGCTGGAAAGCAGAAAATTGACACGTTGCAAGGGTCAGTGCAGGGAGCAACCAAGTTGAAAACTTATCCAATCAGACGAATTCAAAAGACATGAATTTCTGCTACACACTACTGGGTTATTCCTACCATAAACTAAAATTTCCATTCAGAGATCCTCATTGTGAATGCACCCAGCTTTCGATTTTTACGACACACTTTCACCTGGATTTTGCTGACTATTTTACACCGACGACAGCGGACGATGGTTATTTGGTTGGAAGGAGTGTTATTTTTTCGGTAGTGCTTTACAAATAGCTTCGTGCGGCTTGCATAGATTTTCCCACTACACTCTTTCTCTGCAATGTCTCAACCACAGCATCTGCATTACTTTTTCTTGCCCTAGCTCACTTGTGATTGGTGGATGAGACCGGTTTTTATTGGCACCACTATCCCAGTGGAAATTATTTTTCATGGATTCCTATAGTCCCCCATTATTGTAAGCCGCAAAACTCTGGTATTCCTAACGGTTTCGAATTATTCATTGAATTAATTTCTTCTGAATAAAAAGGGTAACGACAGAATGTGCAACTTATCAGTTTCAGTAACATTTTTAATTTACATAAATAAACTATTTAAGCCCAATCGAAAATGTGATGCTGAACCAGGAAGATCTGGTGTACAGTAATTTGAATCCGAACACATCACACAAAAAATTACGCTGACGACAGACTGGACGCCACACAATGGATATTATACAAAGATGGTTTTTGGTGACAACCCCTCTATCTTCCTTAGTCTATCGAAAACAAGACAGACTACTGAATGGTCTATCAAATTCAGAAACGGTAATATTATGAAATAACATGACGTTCCAAAGAGAGAAAGGCTGATCAGCTAATGAGGAAGCAGCTGTTTACTGTGCACCGCATTATTCAGACTGCATTTGTGTTTAAATTTGAATGATTGCGAAATGCTGTATCAGGAAGTTGTGCTACTCGAATTGTCATTGGTAAACATACCGGTGTTGGGGCACTTCAATACACCTTATGTTCCGTAATTTTCAATGTGCAAGTGAGCTTGTATACGGAACAGCGTACGTTTTCTTGGGCAAATCAAGACCTGCAACCATCCCAATGAGTTCAAATAACGCGCCAATCCACCCTAACACAATCGACCGATTATATGCATGCTTTTCAACACGATGCAAATGTCTATAACACCATCTCCTATATTGGCACTCAAGTTACAAGCTGTTCAATGTTTTACTAGCTTGAAGCAGTGACGTTCAGCACCTCCGGCCTACGGTAGGATGAACACAAGCTTTTGGACAAGCTCAAAGCACAATGTTCATCACATGAATTGTCAACTGACTTTCTAGCTTAGAGTTTGTTCAGTCAGTCAGTATGTTGCATAACAAACATTTACCTAGTCTAATCCACTGCGTCGTTAGGACACTAAGCGATGGCCAGAGGTAATTAAATAACAGCGATAATCAACTAAACGATCCTGACCTCCCGTAGAAGGCCTAGATGGTTTCTCACATCAGTGACGTACACAGTCAGCTTTCAGAACTCCTTTCTGAATAAACGAATGTCCAGAGATTCTGGGCAGTTAGTTTATAACATTCACATCTGGACATACCAAAGTGGTTTTTCATCCGGAACAGTCTGTTGTTACATGAGGGTAAATTATGGAAATCAAACACATTTCTATAATTGAACTTTGCAATCTGAAAGGCCATCTATTTGTCGGTTCACCTGAATTTCCGTCATATGCATTAAGTTGTAGGTTGTCCGACGCGCAACCTGCATCTCGCATTCAAAGAATTCAAACCAGGAAATTGCCAAGTACCACGTGGTTAGGCCTCTGAAAACAGACAGCGATTGGTTGTTTCATCTAGGAACGACAAAATTCACACGGTTAAACAAGTACTCTCGGACACCGATCTAGAGCTTTGCAATATTGTTGCTTTAGTTCGGCGGTTTCGACTGATGTCAGCGAGCTACCGAAAATTTGTGATTACGGATTTAGATCAAGTAGGCATACTTCTAAACCTTCGGCTTTTAAAGGCCAAGAAAATTGCATTTAGTTTCAGCTGTGAAGTGATGAAACTGAAAGGACGATCAATAAAACCTGATCTTTCGAACCAATGGGTTATTCTTGCAAAGCGAGACATCGATGGCAGCCGTATAATACTCTGAAGAAGTAAATGATACCTTTGAACAGGAAGTGGGGCCTTATTCCGCAGTTTACTACGGGACGATTAGCAGCGAGCAGTACCCGATGGAACGATACAAATTAATCATTCAGAATTAGTCTATCTACAGTTGGGTAAGTCTGAGGATGGCTGCACAAATCAATTAACAGAAAGTTTGCAACAATGAATACATTTATGGGCTGTATTGTAGAAGTGCTTTTCTGTCTATATTGTGTAGCCTAACCAGTTGATTCTTTTGGACATAGGCCTGCATTCAATTGATATAAAGTATACAAAGTATGGGTTTATGTGCAACTGCAAGAGACAATCTTACTTGAAGTTAAAAATGGAAGTCTTATATCCCGTAATATCCACGGCGCTCTGACCTAAATAGCAAACTCAGTAGGTACTCATCGTTTCGCCGCTTGAAAAACAATCATCAAGGTTTCATCGCCACCAGTTCTATTCGAAACGGGGTCGCAGGTTTGCTGACGTATTTCGATATACTAATCTTTGTAGAATGACAATCCATGTTAACTCATCGCAACTGGTACAGTGTGCGCGAGAAGCATATCACAATCAGCTGATATCCTCGCATATTGTCGATTCGGGACATTCGGGAGATAAACAGATGCGCTTCATCGGAAAAAAGACTTTCAAGACTACTGTCAGGAAATGCTTCGTCTCATCGACTGGAACGAGGCACGATTGACGTTTACGTTTAACAAAAGCCACTGCAAAAATCCCAAAATACTTTAGCATAACAAGGATTCCATCTCAGCAGTCTTCATTCACTTAGTGGTAGCTATTTCGAATAGATTCGTGATTTACATTGCTTGTGGTAAGTGGATATTTGGACGTATAACACCAAGGTAAACAAAGACAATAAAAAGTAGCTCAGTAATTATAACATTTATTTGCAGATTCGGTAACTGTGTTTAGCCTATTGCCAAAAAGTGTAGCTTTCTTGTCTATCGAAAAGTTAGGTAGGAGAGAGTTGAAATTTATCTGTTTGAACACAGGCTTTCAACATCTTTTTACAAATAACATTGCATCACACTTGAATGTGTGTGAAATGCATAAACACCTTTTTGTCTATTCAGTTTCTTCGTTTCCATCCTATTGTGGACATTTTTGAGTACTCACACGTTCAAGTGAGCAAACACCATTCGCTCTCCGTACGAACTTGTTTGTGCTCCGGCAAATTCACATCGCAGAAAAACCGGACGTGCAAACTGATGCATTTACTTTCAGCTTTGAGTCTCCGGTTATTTGCTCATTCGTTGTGTGTGTGTGTACCCGCATGCGTATGTTTGGGTGTGTTGTGTGTTAGCAAACGCGCATGCATTCAAGTTAGCGCACTTTTTCGTGCACTTGGAAAACTGCATAGCTGTTTCACAACAGTGCAGCGGCATTTGGCAACCATTGAAAATGTTTAGGTTTATGTCAGAGACTAGGTTATCATTGGTTGCAGTGAATTGTGAAGTTCTTTTTCTGCTGACCTCCCTTCAATGTGTGCTCATGCGTTCGGCACTGAATTGATGAATTAGTCGGATTATTTTGTTGCCAAGCTAAAAGTGTGCATTCACGCCCGACGGCATTCATAGGCGGAAAAATGAAGCCATATGTTGAGAATCTTCCATTTGCATCAGTAGGAATATCCCTCGTTCTGAGATGCTTTGGTTCGATAGTACTTCCGTAGACTATAAACGAGGTGGTCGAAAATGTTATTTGTAATTTCTGTTTATTGCTGATTTGGACTTATATTTACTTATTATTTTGTACTTTTTTCTCTAATAAGATCAGACAAATGACACAAACCGTAACAAGACATAACAACATAATGGGATTCAAGACAAGTGACCATTGACAAAATTGTGATTTATGAATTTAACAACAGTTCGAAATCGGTAATCCCACATTGGATTTCACGGTTAACAACTAACTTATATCGGCCCGCTTAAGTGGATTTCGATTCCTCGAATCACATCACCGACCTGAGGCTATGCGGTTCAAATTAGCAGGCTCCCAGATTAACGGCACGTACTCTTCCGTTTAGTGCAGACAGTACTTGGACTAGAGGTTTACCAAAAATTCGCACATGTTTTGTCTGCAATCTAAAATAGACCGCTGTCAATCAGATTTGCACAAAAAGCCAATATGGTCACCTAGAGACACAATGCTATCTTATTTCATGAACTTTTGGCTTCTGGGAAAACCTATCCAGGCATACAAGCAATACGACGATTTCTAAGGAAAAATTGTTAATCCATATTTTGATATTTTCAGGAAAGTTGAATTCTGTCGGGCGTTCTCATTTCCCCTTCCGGATACTCATTTTCCCTTCATATATTTCCATAAGACTCCGTTCATGTACGTGTGCACATATATATATATGTATGTATATATATGTATATATATATATATATACAGGCTATTAACTTCCAATTAATATTTGTGGGAAATTTCACTTTTATGTCAATCAAAAAGACTTGCTTTCCTGAATTTGCAATAGATGCACTCTCGTCCTCTACAACCACTGACCAACGCTGCCGGAATTGGGGTATAAGTACATAAATAACTTGAGCTGATCTCGGCTATTGACTAAATTTGGTGGTTACTTGGGGTTTTTAAAAAAATTTGTTGGAAAATTACTGGTTTTAAACTAATTCGTGTCCACACCGAAAGCAATATTTACTCTGTTCTTTTCTGGAAACGAAAGAATGAGGAAAATTTGCTATCTTTCACACAGGAAGTGAGTTTAACTTATAGCGGCTGATTCAGTACCTGCATGACAGGTATGAAAATCTTAATTGCCGGGTTTGACCTTTTTGGTTTTTTGTTGCACAGATATAAAAGTGTTAGCACTGATTCCAAGAGATATTGATAAATTATCGGACTGTTGAAATCCGACATGGAGTTGCTCTCTGCTTACAAATATTGCTTGCATGATTTCTTTCATGAAATCCTCGTCGCTGCTTTCGCTTATTTGTTACCACCTCAGCAATTAACTGGTCACAAAACTCGAGTTTGTAGTGCCGTTTTGTCAATGACCAACTAAAAGTGCGTTCATTTAGATCTTCTTTTGCGTTTAACTTAGAACTTATGCTTTTATGGAATTGCAGAAATCCCTGCTCGAACCAACGTGAAAATAGTACAGTATGGTTACGAAAGCCAACAAGTATTAGCCGAAACAGGGAATTCCAGCTACCACTAACTTCACTAATTTTTGTCCCCAATATAAAATTTTTGATGGTTTCGACAGCTGTTTTGCCAGTGGTATACTTTCAGCGGTCAGATCTTGTTCAATACACACAGCGCACCTTCAGCGGCAAAACATAACATAATCAATATGTTCAAGCAATGCACATAAGCCGAAAATGCGTAAGAGTTGACTTCGAAATAAAAGTTGGCAATCTTGTTTCACTATACAGACCGCTTGTGGAACTTCTCGAAAAAAGACGAAAAAGGGCGTGTCATCCTATTTCCGCTTAAAGTGTTCATCAGTTGCGTAATGTGCATGCATCCTGGTGTCATGGTAAAAAACTGCATATAGCTGATAAGTGATTGTTAGATACATTTCCAAAGCCTCCGAGAATAAAATACGTTTATTCATCCAATTTGTTTTCCCTTCCAAGGGACGTGCAGCCTCAAAGCTGACGATAAATCTCAGATAACGATTTCGCCTGGCAACAGTGTTGCATTAGTCACATTGCAAACCCTAAAAGAACGAGTCACATTTTTGGTTAGTTAGCAGTAACCACACGACCAGAAAGACTAGGTCAGAGAGCCCTGTTTCTTCAACATATGGTTGAATCACTCATTTCACATGCCCCGAGTAGAACGCAGGGCATCACGTTGCAAATCACTGGCTTCATCTCAACGCCTTCAATAATCGTTTGACTTACAATGATTTTAAATGCTAATTTATTTTGCAGATCACGTTGATGGGCTTTTAGGCCTTGAAATTTTAACACCATGCATAGCAATCACGAAGGTTCCGAAGGCTTTGATTGACCCAGAAAAAATGCTCAATTTGTGAGCAAGTGGTCAAACCTCCGTATGAACCGGTATTCTGAGGTCGCATCTGACTGCTGATGACTGACAGCAGCACATAAGCAGTGAAGCAAGTGCTAACTTCGTGTGTCCTGGAAGAAATTCTCAGTTGTGGGTATCATGGTAACCAGTTGAAATTCAACTGAAATAATAGTGCCATTGTAAATAGTGTATTACCTAATGTTATAGACCAATATCCTTCATGTGATATCAACGAAAACCGGATCATTAGGAAGCCATGAAAACGCTGCACAGTTGCTTTATCCTTGTAAAAATGTCTCAGTGGAGCACATCCATTAGGAATAAAAGTTACCTGTCACGGGAGTTAATTGCAACGCGCCAGCTGCCTGTAGATGGAGAAGCATTTATGGATAAATACTGTCTTCCACTGAAGTCTAATAAACCGCTGCTGGTCTTCTAGGCCAGCGCAAAGGCTGAGGCGTCAGACCCACAGTCGTTCATTCTAGGTTGACTTCTGATTTTAAACGCGGCGAATATGCACTTCTGGTGGCTTCTAACTGGGTTGAAACAACTGCACGGTCCTTCTTTGTTTTCTCACTGATGATTTTGTGAAACAGAAATGCTTTACTTGGACAGCCACAGTAAAAAAGCAACTTAGGACAGGACAAACTTCTGAATCGGAAATTCACTTCTCTAAAAAGTGAAAGGAATTTGATGTTCAAATATAGATGAAATTTAATTTATATCGGTCCACATCTGGGGAGTCCATTGACTCAGTTTGGTCAGGTGAATAAGATCATGACTTTTGAGTGTGAAGTACGTGGGTTAGAATCCTCCCACGCCTGGTCATGTTCCCCATTTTGTACCCTCTCCTGGCAATGCCAACTCCCTGAAGGCAATATGCACTGCTGTTTCATTTAAAAAGCAAAATGATGACAATAATAACAATGGTAAAGGTATGTCAGAAGCAGTCCTTCTGGGGAGCTACAGGATCCTACACGCACTGACGTCGTCACCTCAGCCTGCTATGTAAAGTTTGCGATCGAAGCCCCAAACTAAACAATCAGAACCTCGTGAAAATAAATTAGCACTTATTTATGCATTTTTGCGACGCAGTGCAAATTATGAATTTCACTTCCCTCGACCAACACTGGTTGATCGAACCAGTAAGTTGTTCACTCCTAAGAGCACTATTTTAGGGCTACTGTGCATATGAATTATTTTTGCACTAAAAGTTCAACTAAGCAGCGCCGGTAAGCTGTCTTTCAGATGAGCTATGGTTAGAACTGCAACTAAACAATTTCCAAGTATTGCATTACAGCAAGCGGGATCGATCGTTTTCATTATACATTTCTCGCTTTACGTTCCTACACCTATGACGACGAAATGTGCCATGTTTTGCCAACTCTCCCTGGCTTTTGCCGTTTCGTGCAGGCTTATACCAACTCCTGATAACACACAAGCCTGACCTGTATCAACATGTCACAATATTCCCGAGGGTTCGCTTGACACTGTCATTATTAAATATTAAAAACAACGCAGAACACTTCTTTAAAACACAGTGAGAGTGAAACTCAGTTGTTATTGAGACAGTCTAAATCCGTTAGTGGGCAAAAATCTAGTGTAATTATGCCAATATATTTTGATCTTTCGAGTTCGACCAACTTATAAAACTCGCGGAACAGATAACAAAGAGATGGATTTTTTTTAAATAACGTGATTGAGCCCAACAAATTTACGCCCATCCATAGTGAGAATTTTGCTTTGATTGTTTTGCCATTCATTCTGATACAGCATCAATGCTTGGATGATTTACAGAAATTAGCCAATTCATTCTGGTTTGGATTATCGTTCATGTTGACCCTACGACATGATCTTTAACCCCTTCGCCCTCCAGTGCACTTAGAAGCAACTATAGCCTATAAAACTAATACGCAGTTTATCTGGAAGAGGCAGTTGATTTCGGTTGGCGGGCTCCCAGATGGAAACGCGACTGGTAGAGGGAGAACCAAGACCCCTGGAATTCTTGTTCAGAAAGCCCAAATGCTGACCGCCAGATCACTTCCGGTTATCATCACCAATGCTCGGTCTCCGAGACAAACTCGAACTGGAACGCTCTCGCGAGCTATCTGAGCAGAACCTCAGAAATTCATGGCTGAATAGGTGTGCTTAGATGGGGATAGTAAACCGGTTTTTTGTTATTACTGGAACTTCATCTTAAACGGGAATCCAGATCATTGATGGTAATGGGTAGGTGGAGGGAACAAAAGGTTACTATTTCATTCAAACTGAAGCTGGAAAGTGAGACCTTCTTAGTGCACTTCGTTGATTGTGAATTTCTATAGCGCGGTCGTGAAGTGAAGGCTTGATAAAAGTGACCAGTTTTGGTGATTAAATTCAAGTTAGCGCCTTTAAACTTTGATGGTTTTTATGTCAAAACTTGCATCGTCCAGTGACTTGTTTTATTCGATAATCCAAGAGAATATTTAAGCAAAGCTGCCTTACAGAAGCAAAAAAGATTTTCAGGTTGAAAAAGTTTTTTGATTTCCATTTTTTCACACTTGTTAAAAATTCTTATCCACAATTCATGGGCACAAGGCGAACAAATATTTACTATCCTATTTTGTACGGAAAGACTCGAAAAATCTTAAATGCTTCAGACATCAACTGAAAATGAAAATGCGTCAAACTTATAATTAAGGGATGCACGTTGACTTCGTCCGGGCAATCAAAATTTAATACGTTATTTCCCGCGATCATTTTATGTTATCAGCCAGTGCATATTGTGCAGGAAGCAACAGAATCCCCACAAAAATATGACTTTATAATGGCATTCGTCGGATAAACTCAGTCTTGTTGCTAAGTGTTCAAGGCATACTGTTCGGTCACATGTAGTGTGTGCTAACTACTGTGGGCCGGGTACAATCTCAGGAACCAGGCGAAAAGATAGTCTTTGTGCTAAGCGAGGTTTCTCTGAATTCAGCGGAAATACATTATAGGGCAAGATAGTAGATTGTCAACATGATGTCCCATATAGGGGGAGTTTAACAAAAAAATTCTAATTCAAAAAGAACAGTCTTATATTACCCTCGAAAATGAACATTCATCTCCAAGTGTTGGATTTTCCAGCTTCCGACGTCATACACATAATATGACGGTTTTTATCCAAAGCTATCGGGGAAGTATCGAAAAAATTGGGTGTACTGGTCGATTGATAAATTGTAGGATTTTCGGTCACCGGGGGAAATTTTTCTCATGACTAAATATATGTATATCCTGATTTTCGCACTATCTACCCTAATTCCTTCTAAACGAATCTTGATTCGCCATCCTCGTGAGCTCAAAAGTGATCCCGGTTCAGATGGACTGACAACGGTAAAAGCTGAGAAACTGGCTGATTTCCGGAAAAAATCACAAAGCCATAGGGTTGACACCTTACACAGTAACAAATGAACGTAGAATTCCGGTCGGATTATTTGATTGGTTTGATTTGAACCAAATGCGAAAATTGTCCACCACTGTAAAATTTGATGCAGCTTTTATAGCGTGTGTTCACTCTCATCTGAGCAACGAGATCGCGCCTAAGGGTGTTTTGTGACCGTAGTCTGCTATTCTCACTGATGTGATCGCATATCCTAGTTTGTAACTGTCAGTTGACTTCAATTTGACACCCAATCAGCGGCTTTTGAGCGAACGTAATAACCCCGTACACATACACGCATTCAAAAAATTCAACTGTTGATATTCTCCAGTCTCTAGCACTTGATAAGATAAAAACAAACATCAGCACATACCTGAATTTATCTACAAGTTTTCTTTATTTTATCTGTTCATAGAATGTAAAAAGACCGGTTGAAAATGGATGACCTTGGCTGTCTGGGTAGACTCATTGGAACGTGAAAAACAAAGCCTTATTTGGGCATGAAAATTCCACAACAGTTTTCGGAAGCATCTGAGCATCTATCCTAGATTAATTGCACAAATGAAAATAAGCTTGCTTGTCCAACAAAACACTTATTCTCTCCAGCATTCTACTCACCATGATGGCGCCTGTAATTATAGGCTGAAGATATTTAATTGTCAACTGGTGTATCTCGCTTTAACTGAGGTCTCCTACTCATGGTCGGTTAGGAACAGATAAATTTTCGTTTAGGAAACGTTTTGATTTAAACCAAAGTTGGCCTCGCGTCAAGCTCATTAAAGCTCGCAGCGTTAATCACTCACACTGTTACAATTACAGTGAAGCAGTGAACACGAAATAGCAAAATCTTTTGGTACCAGAATGTAGAATAAAAGGAAATAAAACTTCAGAACATCGGTCGCTTCAAAATTTCGTGTTTAAGATTTTCCAACGTTTTAAACTAAACAAGTTCACGATTTACATCAAATCAAACGAATAAAATATAGCAACAGCATACGCTTCATGGAGGAAGTCGGTCATATCCAAAAGGGACTATAAAGTAACTTACATTCATATTAAAAATTCAAGACAGAGGTTCTTTTCTCGAGTCCCATCCTATTTTATTGCCGATGCTCCATGCACCATCGTCCAGATAGACTAGAACAATATCTAAGAGCTCCGAGTTTCACCAGGTATACAGCATGAATTAGTCACTCAACAAAGCAGGGAATATAATTATGCTGTGCAATAGCGGAAAGTGCTGATCTATTCAACCTAATCAATGTTTAATTTTACTAATGAATAAATGGCATGTGGCGACTTGAAAGTCATTTGCAAAATGGACAATTTTAGAAGAAAACCTCCAAACAAATTTGTCTGTCTTGTTTATTTCCGTCCAACTTATTCACTATGACAAGAATAAAACTAGAAAATCGTCAACAACCAGACAGAAGAGAACTCACCCTTGATGAGGGATTTTTTTCGTTGTGTTAACGGAGATATTCCCTTTAATCTAAGAAAGCAGCCAATATAAAGGAACGGCAGCATCTCTGAAAGAAGCTCCGTGTTTCGCTTTACCGGAATTTGGCAAAAATGCCTTTCTGAATAAGGTGGCTTACTTTCAGTTTGTTGTAAAGCGGGCAAAATTGCAATTGAGTGGAGAGTGCGGATGATATAGAATTGTATCCGTGTCTGCATTTTGATTCCATCCAAAAACATATTTCGTGTCTTGGAACAATAATTTAGGAAGGCACCTAACTGATGGATACTGACTTTGAAATTCTAGTTTTTTTAAATGTGAAGTGAAAGCAATTTCATCTTGGAGGCTCTGGATGCCACAATGAAATGACCAAAATATTGTTGAAAATTAGTGTCGGGCCTATCGAATGCTATTGCTTATTGATGCTACACTCCCAGAAATTTAAGCGAGAAAGTGTTGTGAATTAATCTCCCTTTGCTCCTCCTGATGAGCTGGCGGTGCATCTTGGTTGAGATGCGCATACGGTGGCCAAATGAGGATACTGACTAAATTTGTTTCTTATTTGCTCACTAGATAGCACCAAAGCCTACCGCTTATTATCAAAATGGTTCACCAGTTATGGTCGAAAAAGCCGTGGAAACTCGAGTATTTGCCTTCTCAAGCTGCTGCCTTCTGGGACAGAAATTTCTTGTTTCGGCAAAACCTGTAGATTAGAGAAGGTAACTGGTTAAATTTGACGATAGTAAATGCACATTCTGGGGATCTGGTGAATAGAGTTGTCCGAGGCGATTGTGCTTCGGACCTTCAAAATACACTGCTGATGACGAGGTGTTCTAAACCAAATCAAGACAGCTATAAGAGTACATAGTCACAATTTTCCAAAAACCACTTCCAAAACCAGCTGTTTATTGCTCTAGAAGAGGCCGATTTCTTGCTATATATATACATATGCACCGTTTTCTGTCTAGCTCTCACTTGACGTTATTCTTTTATTTCAAAAGACCATTCTTATCCATTAAACTGAATAGATTCAGCATTTCCTTGGCGATTCAGTAAATATTTTTCCACCTGAGGAATTCCCACTGCTCGAGATAAATAGATAGATATATTGATAGATAGACGGATAGATAACTAGATAAGTAGATAGACATTCTACTTTTCCCTAAAATAGATCTATGTCCGAATATATGAGCCCCCAACTATATGTTGTTACTCGCAACCAAGGGCTACTATTTTGAACCAGCTTAGTCGAAGTCTATTTGTGAATCATTTGATGTACGTGAGTGGCTTCATACGAGTGGGAGTATAAAAGATAACTTTAGGAAGTGCTCGAATTATTGGATGCATTCTTCGGCATTCACGCCTGCCTATTCAACAAGTTGTTCTTTAGTGCGGAATGTTTGGCAAACAATGGAAATGAGGAACCATTGCGAAATAAATATAGGATAAAGAGGGTCATTCCTTTGCCTAAGGCATTATATAATAAAGTTTTAATTTTGATCTCCAATTCTCAGAGGTCCAATCAAAGCGCCTAGTCAGTCATCGAGGCTTAGTGAGAGAATAATTGTCGTTTTCTACTTCACTAAGGGCATCTCCAGGAGTCAGAGTGACGAAATGGTATTGAACCAGTTTCTCTAGGTTTGTAATCGAATTTCAGCAGTGTGAGTTCATCGGAAATAAAAGACGGTTTGTAATCTTCGATTTTTTCCAGGAATTATTCATCCCAAGCTGGTTGCTTCAAAACTATTTTTGAACAAGCCTGAAAATTCAACAAGAAAAACTATTTTTATTCTAAGATTATTTGTTTTCTTGAACTCCCAAGGAGTAACGTCAACAAGGACTAGTGCTAGTACCGGAAACTTCTCACGTCCCGAACGTGATCGACTGTTGTTTGCCTTGTGCTCATTCATTTACCGACCTCCCATTTTGACTTCCCATCGAAGCTTGGTGAAGTGTGTTCAAAAAATCTTTACAAAACGGAAAGTGGTTGGTTCAAGCCAAATGGGAAGAACCACCTGAACAGATAAGAACTAAGATTTGTGGAACTTCGTGATATTAAAGAAATTCATGTCA
Organism: Fasciolopsis buskii; assembly: GCA_008360955.1. Lineage (NCBI taxonomy): Eukaryota > Metazoa > Platyhelminthes > Trematoda > Plagiorchiida > Fasciolidae > Fasciolopsis > Fasciolopsis buskii. Next base: position 211,646 of record LUCM01004193.1, read on the forward strand.
GATACAAATATAGTAGGTTTTTGACTGGGAACCTATGGAATTTTCGTAAAAACATTTCCATATGTGTTCGAACTTCCTGAACACATTGTGTAAATTGTATTTATTCAGTAATTTAATAGTTATCCAAGAAAAATGGAATTAAAACGATTTTTCTGCCTCTGATTTCTGACGCTTCCGCTAAGAATGTGGAATCAGCGACAAACGTCGGGTACTTGGATAGATCAAAATGAATGTATCCCTGAGGACGAGTAGGTTCATTGGAACCAAGAATGGAGTGGCCCTGCACCTTCAGCTTATCCTAATGTGGGTTGTTCTCCATTCTGACGTGAGCATACTCTACGAACTTTCCCCCTGACCATCCTTGTACACCAATCAATTAACTCAAAAGTATGTGCATATGTCTTTGTGGTTATGTATGGGTGCATGCATACGACAGTATAAATTCAGTGAGACCCCCCCCCCAGTCGGTGCCCGCTTCATTCTGCTGCTTGAATTAACGAGTGCATGTTGGATGAACAGGAGGTTTTGGCAGTACCTGTCCATCAGAGCTTTTTAATGCACGCTTGTTATTTTTCTTTACTTTTTCTGAGATTTTTTGTTTCGCTTACAATGTTGCAATCAGTGGACGGCTAGTGAAAGCGCAGTGAGCTCCACCATAGATCGACTTTTTTGTCCAAAATATTGTGACTAGTGACATCAGAATAGTCTTCTCGATCTGGATCGACTAGATGTGATCAGATTCACTCAAAAACATAGGAACTCAGTATTTCTAAACAGGTTTAAGGAAGAATGAAAGGGCTCTTAACCCCTCAAATTTAAGCAAGCAAGATTTGGTCAGTTTTACATTGCACAAAATGGATGTTGATGTTTCATATTTCCACTTAACCCTCACCTTGAGGACAAGTCTCTGACAAAATGACCTCGCTAAGTCATGTTTCTAGTGCACAAGAGTTGGGAACATGTTGTAATCCCAAAGACCAAATTGTAGCTTTCTAACCTCACCAGATCTTGTTGCTCAGGTTATACTCAAGGGCAGAGGTTGACTCCTGTTCATGGCGCTGATGGTAAAATTAAATGGAGTTCATTCAAATCTTCCTGAAGTTTAGGAATAACGTCGTTTTCCACCCAAAAATGCGCATATTTTGTCAAATACTGTGGTTTCCCCTAATTCTCATCCACTAACCGCACCGAGTGCACTCGTTCGGTACCAGTCATGTAAAAACTGACGCCAGTCGTGAAAAAAACCTGTCGGTTTAAGACAGGTATTTCCCAGGAGAAATATAGACGGTTTTAAATGATCACGATGTAAAGCACATTTGGAAACGCAATTGAAACTGTGAATGCTGTTTATAGAAAGAGTCCCCATACAAAACTTACAACCAATGAATGCATCAACATGATTTTAACTCATGCTACTGCATGCAGTTAGAATTGGAATAGTCTACCTGGCATCGGTTTTTCAAGCTCAGTCATCAGTGGTTTAACTCGTGTTCCGTTACTCCCAATCAGTTTGAAACAGTTAGTGATTTTTCATTTTCGTTGGTTTGGTTGTTCCCGTACGTCTACTCATCTATGAAAGTATGCGTAGACTAGCAAGTTCAACTATCCCTCTTGTGTGTGCGTAGGTGTGTGTTTGCATGTGTGTTCTTGGGCACTAGTCGACCAATCATCAATCAGTTCAGATAAAGACAGCTGTCGCTTTGCTGTCAGAAGCCGCCCAAATGTCTGTGGATGTCTGTGTGCACAAGTGCGTGCGCGTGTTCCTATGATTGTGTAGAGTGGGAAGGACTTCGTAGAACTAGGAAAAGATGTGAACAATGCTACCGATGTTTCTCTGACCACTTACGTGGTTTCACCCACAGGGTGCACAGCTCACCATTTTGGACAGCCGTTTTCTTTCACGAACATTTGGTATTATTCCCAACATTCGGACATCGCCTGCTTTCCCGTTTATCTCGGGCTCAACTGGACATGTCTTGTTGCCTAACTTTTTTGGCCCAACGAATTACTTAAAACCCTGGAAACTCGTTCCGTAAGACAATTCTCACGTGACGGATAGGCTTTGTGCATGTGCAATCCGATTCTTCGACTTCGTACTGAATAAACCACATGGAGACTGGCTGAGTTGTACAGTTTTGTTAAAAGTAATCCGTTTGTTTCAATGAGGTTTTACAGGCAGGATTGGCCTAAGTAAATAACTATAATCCGGCCTCGGATATACGAAAATTGTCGGATACATCTGCAAAAATACACGCACACACATGTGCGTATAGTTTTTTGCAACGGTACACTCAGAGCACACAAGTGTGCGTCCGTGCGTGTGCGCGCGTATGCAGAAGTGTCGTAGTACATACGCTCAGTGATACGTAAACGATCACAACACTGCACCAATCCTCATCAGACCGTCAATCAGTTGTTTGCTGCACTTGTTGTTTGCCAGCTGACAGTAGCCGACTGGGCTAGACGAAACCGGATTCGGACTAACCTCAAATCAGTCTGACCTGCGTGTTTGTGCGCACGAGTGCTGGCGTGGCTACGTGTATGCATTGGGCTCGGCTCACGCGAACATCACCGATGGCAGATTACGAAACATCATGTTCTCCACGTTCGCACTTACTTTTAGTACCTCAGGCCACAGCGACGGCAGCTGGTGAAACATACTGGACGGCTATAACGCCGATGCACCTAAAGCCATTGCTTCGACTACGAACATATCCGCATTGATTGGGTTCACGTAACGCAGTTGGAGAATCATACTGTTGGTGATTCAAAACATTTGCTCCGTGTTATTAACCATGAACAATTTTTGCTGTTTCAATGAAAGTTCGATACATTAGTTGGTAATATCACCCCGTCTGATCAGTGAAAAGATCAAGCATCAGATGAATCGGTGAGGCAAAGTAAGTTTTTGAAAATATGCTGTTTTTCTGATTGCTTTGCATCCGTCTTACCACTTTATTGCTGTTCCCCATTTGTTATTTTCCTCTTGATGTTGAACACACACACATCACTCAGTCTTCGTTTAGTGTTACCGTTTGCTCATTTGAATCGCGGTCGTCACACTGCGTAACTTACTACTTGTGGCTCGTGTCACATTTCAGTTGTGCATGCTAGCATATGACAAATAAAACAAAAGGGAAAAGTCTACCCAGACGCTATCCAGAACAAAAATAGTAACTAGTTGGTTTAGAAAATTTTTGACGCAATTCGCAGTTCATTTTTTACCAAACGAACGTAGCCCCTAAACACAAAAGAAACGGCACGGTTGTACTGTGGATAACACATGCGACTGGATATAAGGGGCGCATCATTGTCACTGCGCGCCAAGTCCGTGAGTTATCAGGGTCAAATGAGTGCATTTCCATGCACAGTTCAGGATTTCGCCATTGCTTATGAGACCGAACCGAAATATTCATTGCATTCATTCAATTTCACTTGATTTAAATGCCTGTCATGTGCGCTCGAGAATAATGAAACAAATCCATGTTCCAGATCTGACCGGACAACACATTGCAGCTCGTATTTCCATAATCCCGTAATTATCTGTAGGACAAATTCGTTACAGTTCGTATTTTCCTTAATCCTGTCGCTCACTTTTAACAACAGTTGCTTTAATAGTGAATAGGAGAACGGGAGGTGAATCCGGTTACATCTGAAGCACATAACAGTGTTTTATATAGCCGGCACCCATGGCCTTAAAATTCGAAATAGTAGGAGACCGTTAACATCCTGTGGCAACCGGTGAAGTAACAGGGGATTGTTAACTAATGGAAGCAAAAAACGTGTCTATAGATAATAAACGGATCAGTCGCAAACTGTCGACAGCATGTCGTTCTACTGTGGCCTAAATAATAATACATGGAAGTTTTCCAAGATAGAAAAGTTGTCCGATTCTGTGATGGAAACGAATGACATTATCACAGAGGCTGGTAATGAAGAAGCAGACTCCTTCTGACAACAGGCAGCGTAATTTTCATTTGATCAGAAGTGTAGGCCTACGGGACTGATATTCCTTGAAAATTACCACTGAGCACATTGAGAAAACACAAGTTGGCGAACAAGCTCGTTTTCAGTGATTCGCACTCATGCCATCACATCACTATATATATATCTTGACAAAATATTTTCACTATAGGAAGGATTGGATTAGTCAGATACAAATATGGGAGAGGGAGGGATTTGTGGTGTTAACTGTTTTGTTGTCTGGGGTTTGTATTAGGACGGATTGCGACAGCTTCCGCAGTGCTCAAGGGGCGACACTGCCAACCTGGATTGTTGACCTCTGACCCTATACAGGGTCCGGAAAGCTTGCGTCACATTCACGGTGTGGTTAGTCTGTGCTAGATGTGAAACCACTGCGCTATTAAGTGACTTAATTGTTCCAGTGCCTAACCATGCCGGGTGGTGCTCACGGATGCGTTCAGACAAGCGCCTGGTTGTGCGGCCGATGTACATTGTCCCACAGGAACATGTGAATGAATAGATACAAAACGAGGCTGCAGAATCAGGGACTTTGTCTTTCAACCATAAGGACACTACGGGCAGGATTTGAACAGGATACGAAGGTTGGCAGCGTAGAATGTCTTATTGATAGCACTAGTCAGTCTTCGTCGTGCTATCTCTGCTAGCGTGTCACCTTTGAATGGTAGAGATATGTATGCTGGCTTTCTCTCCACCGTCGCCCTCCTAGGAACTTCCTGTTCTGTCGCCAGCATCTTGTCGATTAATCTAATTGGGAAACCATTTTCAGTGAATACTCTTCTGACCGTCTGCAGTTCAGCTACAAGAGTATCTTCTGTGCATATTCTTTTTGTCCTGGCAATCAGACATCTAATTAAGTTCCTCTTCACATTAAGAGGTACAAAAATGTGGAAATTGATGTATTGCCCATTCCATATGGCTTTCCTGTGTACTGATCGCCGAATTGAGCCGTCTTCTCGACGACTTAGTCGTACATCTAAGAACGCTATTTCATTGTTCAGCTCCATCTCTGTTGTGAATTTCACATTTGCGTGAACCAAGTTGAACACATTCAACAGTTGTTTAGTTTTCGTCGAGGGGTTGAGTACACAGAAGATGTCATCCACATAACGCTTTTATAAGTAGAGCGATTGTATTGACGACTCGAGTGGTCCACGTTCCAGCTTTGCCATGAAAATGTGAGCTAGTGGCGGACCGAGTGGGGATCCCACTGCTACGCCGTCCTTTTGACGGTAAATTTGATTATTGAATTTAAATTGGACGTTGTAGGTACAGAAGGGCAATAGTCGTTTGAAGTCTGCTATCGGAAGACTTGTCGCTAAGCCATTGTTCTCGATGTAGTCACATAGGTATTCGATTGTCTCCGTGATCGGAACGTTGGTAAAAAGGGCGGTGACGTCTAAAGAAAGCATCCTTCGTCCCTTCATATTTAGTTCTTTTACGGAATCGATAAGCTCAAATGTGTCTTTGAGACTATGTTTTGCTGCCTTCTGTCTAACGGAACTGAATAGGTGATCAATTTAGATATTTATAATTTGCTGTAAGAAGTCTCATGTTCGGGAATACATTCATGCTGATTAGGTTCAATAGACAACGAAGAGAGTGTAATGGTCATACACAGATCATGTCAACGTGCGTTGCACTGCACCGTGTTGAGGTGAAATCGTTGGGTTACATAAAAAATAGCGCTGCGCAAAAGCGATGGTCGATAAGAGCAGTCGAATTTCATCGCCTACGTGAACAAACGGCAAGTGACCGTTAGGCTTACTCCTTCACTGTGCACAGAAGGACTAACGAAATTAACTCCCAAGAAAAATCGCGGAGGGAGTCAGATGACTGTCTACAACAAGACGCACATTGTAACTTTTATCGTACCTTACATAACCGAAAGTCGGTGGAACTTTTTTTTGCCCAATTTAAGTTTATCTTGTTAAAAACATCTGAAAACGGTCATTGTGAAGGGTTGCTTGTCCACCTGAAGATAAGCGACAGAAGCACATCAGCTTCCCTGTGGAGTTCGGTGAAGACTAAAAAAAATAATCCGTACTTCGATGAGAGTAATTCAATACGTAAGTCCCATATTACGGTGCAGCATTCAGTTCACTACAGTATGGTGATTTTTCCATCATGATGTGCTGGTGCTGTAAACGGAAAAATCGTAGTAAGCTAATGAATACTGTACGGTTCCAAAATAATGAATTCAGTTGTTGTCCACTCGATTTAATTCTTTTAGATTATTGTCGGAATAATTCAAGTGCGAATATCATGACTGACCTCAAGATTCAATTCTGTGAGGAAGGGCTTAGAGAAATGCCAATACACCGTCTACCAGATCATACTTCACACGGTGTTTCTGCGCATTCATTGATATTTAGTGAGAATAAGCTAATCTGGTTACAAACCACATGGGGGAAATTAGCAGTTATCGCAAATTAGTACATTTAAAACTTCAGGTTGATCCAGTTTTATAATAATACCACAATTTTAAATATTGACGACAGCAAACCATTTAGTAAAATATTGTGGTCGTCGATCGTTTTCGGCATAGAAAAAATATTTAGACTAGTGGTTTTTTGCCGTATGAGTTATTAGAAGTTCGACAGAATTACTATTCTTAGTGGAGGCTTACATTTTGCGAGCACCCTGCATATCATCCTGTTATTCATATCATACTTCTGCATACTCCACTGGAGTAGGAACCTGGTGTAGCTTTTGACACTTTTCAACAGTTTTTTCAGCTGTTAATTGTGCTCGTGGCTCACGGTAGCTATACCTACTCGGTTGACTTTGAATCCTTCGTTGTTAGCCTCCTCGATTGTCTCGGTGGCCATTTTGGTCGTCCGGCCAGCTGTAGCAAACTGACCACACCAAGGATGCTCATGGAAGACTGACTTATCAGGAAACATTTCTGGCATTACAGTTAACCGTGTTTACAACCTGATAAGGGCTCCTTCAACAGAAATAGAAAGGTACCATATGTCCTAGCTCCCGTTAGCCAAGGTATGCCCGACTCATTCTTTGTCTCGAAATGACAGTAGAATCGATCAAGATTCGTCGAGTGCCTTTGAGAAATTCGAAGCAGCACGGCTAAGAGTTCGTCCATCAGTTCACTTTGTCTGCGAACAGGTACTGCACGCGAACTTTTCCGGACCGCATAAATTTCTTCAATCTGATTCATAGTTAGCTCCAAATGAACATCTTTACTTTTTCCATTGAAAATTTAAGGAGACCAGTGTAATTCTCATGGTTTTAGTATGTGACCTAAAAATCGAACTTGACTTTTGCATATTATCTGTCAGCTGCCACTCAGGAGCCATCAGGTTTAGCAAGCGACTTCCCCAAACACCAGTAGTTTGTATGAAGATAAACAGTGATATGTACGAACCAAATGTCAATTTTTAGGGCGAAAACAGATCATCTGTTATTTGTGCCAAAAAATCGAGTATTCTGAATTAGTTTGTTGCTACGCCAGCATTAATGAAGTGAATGGCCTTAGTCCCTCCTTGTTGTTCCGTGGCAACTTTGATGACTGTCTGACAATGTATGTATTTCAGTGCACTTTGGAATGCTCTACATCCGATCACACTGGAGGCAGGCATATGACTGCCATCCCTTGAAGCGTTAGCGTACCGGTTCTGTTTATATCCAACGTGACTAGACGTTCCAGGTTAGTGGTGAATTTCCAACTCTGAAAGCATAGGATGTTAACTCTTGCCGGATTGATTGTCAGGTGGCGATGAAAAGGACAGCTTCAATTTGGTCCGTTTCAACGACGTGCTCAGAAAATCTGGATACAACTAATTGGCTTTGAGAACTTTTGCGAATTTGCACCGTGAATCCCACTGCTCTTGTATTTAGTCCTAATATCACCAGCGCTGCGAAGTTAAACGAGCGTCATTTGTCACCTTTCCCGGCTTTCTACTTATATCAAACTAAAATTAGCCACTTTCAGCTTCGCAAGGTCGTCTTGGACACCCCGATTGATCAAATTAAGCGGAGGTCATGCAAAATTTCCCCTCCTCAACCCACAGTCACAAAGCCGACATGTTGGTTGTTGTATGATCATTTGGACTTTTATTTAATGCTTAGTTTTTCATACGAGCACGGCGGATTACCACATCTCAGTCGATTTAAGGACACACCGTAAAACCATGGATAGCAAATGACTACGACAAGTAAACCCTTATGTCACAACACGTGACGTTTATTAAAACTAATCGGACAATATGTTAATGTCTACTGACACTGTGAGCAGCGTTAGCTTACGACTGATGCGCATACGACTGCAGAACAAAGTCTTTTGAATATTGAATGGGTTTCATACTACCTGATGATTTTCAGTAACATGCAGCGATATGAACGAAATTATGATTCAGATTTCTCAGAACAGATTTAGACCTGGATCTAACTGAACTGTGAAATCCTTAAGGGAAAACGCTGGCTGCACATATTCACTGCGAAGCATCAGGTAATAAAATGCCTGCCTGTAGGAGACGGTCTTCTAAATTTTAGTTGTATGAAGAATAGTGTATTCAGACAAAAGTGCTGATATGGTAAAGAGCAATGAAACCCATAGCTTAATAAACGGTCTTTAAGTTTACTACCTTTCACACCGACAATGGCATTCAAGACACTGCTTCCGTATTAGCCTAAGCCAATCTAACAGGGCGTAATCTCCTCATGCTCTGCATGGACCCCCACCAAACTCTTAAAAAGCAGACAGTCTGCCATAAAACACGCAGACCATATTGCGACCGCATTGCACAATCAGGAAAATTTCGCCCTGTCAGTAACGGCTAATTGTTATCGAATCCGGCCTGATCTTTAAAATCCGTCGGTATAAAGACGACGGCTTCTTCTTCTTAAAAGGTCGAATTGTGTGAAAGTTGCTGAACCTTTCCCAAACTTATACAGTCATCAGTTAACTGGGTTTGGGGTTAGTCACCAGGAGTATTTGTCTGTCCGACAGTACTGGGTGTTTCCAATGGGTGAAATGAATCACAAGCTGTGACGCTGATACTGGAAAACTTTTAATTCATTCCTACTTTTCATTTCACTCATCCTGCTCCTGCTATGTCTGAATCCCAGAATTAGTAGATAAAGATGTCAACAGAAAAAGCAAATCACTTCAGTCCTTACTGAGTGCCACTAGCACATTTCATAAGACTATTACTTGCTATTGTAATTCCCAACAAAACGTGTGCATGAAGATCCATACGAGATGCCTAAGTATTTTTACCACCGTGTGCTGTGCAGTGGTCTTGGAAAAACTAAGTAAGCCGAAACCTTGTAGGAAGAAGAAACAAGAAGTAGGTATAGGATCCTCCACTCCCCATCTCACCAAGTCATCGGCTGTCTGCAAAACCCAAAGCTAATTCGGTGATTGTTGCCACCGTTTCTCCGACCGAATTTGAAGGTCAACATATGGGACTTACTCCAAGCGTTTCATTCAAGGTGCTGGTCTGCATGACACCATGGTGAGGTAGGAGGCTTACCGACTGTTAAAAGTAGACGACTAGATGCGCAGTTAATAAGAACTTCGGATATGGGTAAACTTTCTGGATGACCGCTGTACCGTTTCGGTTCAGGAAGCGGTGATTATAGTGCCAAGATTCCTAAACTTTTTGTTGTTGCTTAGGGGCTGCGTTTGCGTAAGTGATAACAAACGCTATTTTGACCAGGGGTGCTAGAAGTTTCCCTCATTCCTTTCAAACCTGACTGTAAACTTGCCTAAAGAAGACTACAGTAAGCAAAAGGTTGGCGAGTTGTAACAACTACCAAAAATGATGAATTGTTAACATTATAACATTCACAATAATTATGGGCTGAACTGAACATGGGTTTGATATGTACCGTTCACATTAACCAGGAATATTTGTTGGTAGGCAGACAGTGCAGTTGAACCTCCCATATTCAAATACTATATTTGCCACAGAATGCGAAGATGACTCGAAGCTTTCGTTCTTATGTATCTGCTTCCCACCTGACTACCAGATGGAAAACTTCAACATTAACCCTAAAACAAACGCAATTGGTTAGTGCAATTGTCAAATCTTGAGATATTCTGTCACAATGGATACCGAAGTAATGTGCTCAGAATTACTATGTATGCACTGCTCTGATATGTTGCAAGAGAAACTGATAGACTGATGAATATATTCGTGAATAACACCATGTAGTTCTTAAATGGACCCACCATTTATTCATATTACTAATCATTGAAATGAGATTCCAGTTAGCAAATAGTGGAAAAGTTTACGCATACGGTGACGGTTGGACAGATGAGTGCCTGATGCTCCTACCTTACTAAAGGCAAGAACCACGAAAGCGATGGGGTGCTTACAGGTAAACTTGGTTCATTCTTTCCTATGCGAAACGTAATGCTGACAACAAAACACGTAATGTCTAGCAACTTATTTCCATCTAGCTTTAGGAGGCCAGACTAGAAAGTTGACGCACCACAGCAGTCGAGAACCCCCTCGTGGCGCCCAACTTACTGGCAGTCTTCCCGTTTTCTCAGTTGCATTTATTTATGTAGAGGAGACTTCAGCGAACCCTTTAGCCATGTGCCGATTTTAGGCACTTCGGAAGACCAGGTGACCATCTTTCGACCAAAATGAACGAAAACTCCAAAAAACCCGAGTATTCGTCGTGATAATTTACCAGCAAAAGACAACTGCCTTTCAACTAATGTGCCTTGGTGATGACTTATGGGCATATAATTTCCGTTGCTTCACTCTGCCTCTCTCAGTGTTCTTATACATTAATCTAATTGGTTTACTTGACTGTCAGTGTACATGTCTGTCTCCAACAGAACATTGGATTGATTGGATGTTGAACTATTTCCAAACCAGTTCATCCGGCCAGTGTTTCCACGTCCAGTTGTCAATGTGCACTTGGTGAATGTGCATTGCGACATTTAGCACGCTTTGACAGCTGGCCGAAAGGACCATAGCTAATATCAGTCCCTGTCAGACTGCTTTCCTTACTCTACTGAGATCTAGTGGCTTACATGGGCGTCATTGACCATCAATTCTTGTTCCTAGCAAATCTAACCAGTAGTGGAGACGAACGTAAATCATATTTTGGTTCTTGCCTTCCTTCAAAATCATTCAACTCTGTTTCAGAAACTACACAGAACTATTGTGGAACTTGACACAGATATTTCTGAACCCTTACTCAGCGAAGGGCATGGAACAAATGCTGGTCTGAGTTAGTTCCAAATGTGGATACCCACATCTACTGGTACTAGTGGTTTCCAATGGTGGGTTTGTGAAATCAAACGGAAACAGTTATCCTCTTTACACAATGTTTCCTGATGACTCGCAAAGACTGTGGACAGCATAACACCAAATGCGGATGTTTCAAAGTATAAAAATGTGTAAAGCAGACATTTCTGAAATCCTTCCTTTCATCAGTGTTTGGATTGAAAATGAATGCTTTAAAATTTAAACTTGATCTCGTTAGCATACCCGCAAGGATATCCTGTCGACGCTTGAATAATTTTCAGTGTAGTACAATGTACTATTTTGTTCAATGAGCATTGCCACTGATCGATCCAGATCACTTTGCCTCCTTCTTTGGCAACAGAACTTAATTTGCCAACCGGAATGACAGAGAGCAGATGTGGAATAACCAACCAGATGTGTTTGTGTTTGACATAAGTTTGACCAGATCTACCTATTAATATTTGCAAACAAAACATTCTAGATACAAAAGAATAATAATGCCAACAAAATTGCTAATTCCATGCCTAACTCATGCATTGCAGCATCCACTGGGAATTGTCGTTCAGTCTTGTCTGATGAATTGTGACAATAACGAAGTGGCTAGGCGGTCTAGAGGTAATCAGCAAACAATAAAATGGCCTCTCACAAAACTACGACAAACTTTTTGTATACTTGAAAATACTGACTTTGAAACGGACAACGGTCGTGTATGGCATGTTGGTAACCACTTCACTGCTTTGATTGATTTCGAAGCTAAGAATAAAAACAAAGAACTGGAAACACCTATTAGAACCAAGGGTCAAAACACTAGCGATCTGATTGTTATCGGTCCTTTTAATGGTCAGATGTGGCTTGTGACTGAATCGCGGTTTCCGATCAAGACATTTAGAACTACTCACAAAGTTATATGTAGGCCCTAGAGATATGGAAAATTTACCGATACTGAATGCAGCAGACAAAAATAGTCAGAATCGGAGAGGGTAAACTGTGCTTTATCGCATTTATACCAAACTGTTCCTTTTGTACCTCATATACTATCCTTCAGTGCTGCTTCGGAAAAGGCTAAAGAGTCAGATTCTTCCCATCCAGTTTTCCGGAGAAGAAACAAAGATAAGACAGTATTTTTCAGACATTTATACTTTATATCGACCTTTAGTTGAGGGTTAGAAAGCGCTTATATGATATCAGAATTTTTTTTAAACGATTAATCTCTTCGCACAGCATCTAGTTCTTATTCATTTGCTTTTATTTACTGAAGAGGTAAAGGCTTTGTCAAATTTATCCATTTAGTGTACAAATTAGATTGACCTTATATGCATCTGCCATGTTTATAAATGATGATCTGTAATGCTGTATAAATTTTCGGGCGAACTAAAACAAACCTTCCAATAGGATGGTTAAACGATCTTGTTTGTTCTAAAGTAAACCTGATTTTGGTCACCGTCACCATGCGGTGTGGTTCATCACATTTATGATTACCTGTCTTGACTTGTTTGAAGTGCTGTATATGAAGATAAAAATCTTCGACATAGACTCACACAGAGAATAACAACACGAAAGAAACTGCATCTGTAGTCAGTGTAACCTGTTCTCCAAGGTAGGGAATGTATGGGGCATGAGTCAAAGTGGTTAATCCATGTCACCACGAATGTCTGCGAAAGCCATAACCAGTGGTTCTTGTCACCTATTATCTTAAGATTCCTCTTTCACTACGATTCGGTGCTGCACGATAGCAATCAAAACCGGAAAGCATTGACAATAGCTAAAAACTGAACTGCATCGAATTTCTCATTTGTTTAGCTAGACACGAATTTCTGAGAATTGTTTTCATCGGCCGTAGACAGTCTTAGAACCGTGGATGTTGCCATTTAGCAAAACTGCTAAACACTTCGAAAAATCAGTTTTTCAAAACGCAATTTGCGCCATATCCTTTTGCATTTTAAGCCCCCAAGTGGACAGTTATCTTAACAAAAAGTGTTTTTAAGGCAGTAACCACATTTTATCGCCCGACTAAGTTTTGTTTGCTAATACGGCCCCGGGAATCCACGGGGGTAAAAGCTGCATCCTGCGGCGTTCACCGGACCAGCAATAGTAATTAGACTGATGCTCGACCGCGCGAACTTAGCGTAAAGGCTTGGGTAAGTCCATGCATATGTCATGCAAGCCTACCATGTTTTACAAAGAGTCACATTTAGATTGAATCTGAACTATCACCCCAAACACTGAAACCTATCCCTATGAGCTCATTTTCACCAGCTTGTGATAGGTGGAAGTTGCCAGGCCGCACCCACTCATTATACATATTTTTTAAATGCATAGTGACAAGTACATCTACACACTAACAAGCATACGGTCACAAATTTGGGAAAAGGAAGTTCCTCCAATTAGGTGATTCCGTCTATGAACTTTAATTCTTGGTCTTGTGGTCAGTAGCTTTGACTCATCGCCAACACCACCACCACCACCACCACCAACAACAACAACAACAACAACAACAACAACAATATATTTAACTTGGGCCAAACCATGCTGATGAGTATACGGCGGAAAATTATCCCCAGTTTTCAAACATCAGACCAGGCCTCTTTATATCTGTTTGTTTGAATTGTCTTTGTGGTAATTAGTGTCCCTGGGGCGGACTTGACATAGATTAGACAATAGCTGGTAAAACCATTGTCCTTGCTCTGTTTGATTAAAATCAAACACAAGAGAAGGGTACCAAATGGAGCTGGCAAGCGCCATTCTGCTCCATCCGAGTTAAACCGTGCTAGCCGTGCCAGTGTCTCCCTCGTTAGTTTGTCTACAGCTGTCTGTGAAGAGTGTCGGTGTTGCTTCCCTTTCGATATTGATGATGGTCGTCGTAGTTTTTGCTGGTGTTGTTGTTGTTGTTCGTGATGGTGACACTCGTTCTTTTTGTTTTGGTCATATTTACACCCTAAATCTTTGCGTTTCTGCTTTTGCTTGACTGCCTAACCATACCTAGGGTAGGCGAATACATGTCCCGAATGGCTGTGAGACCGCTACAATGGCAGACACATCGACTGTGTTTGTGTTCAGCTTGCGTGATTTATTCAGGGCGTGTTTGTGTAGGTAAGTCAGGAATTCTTAGGGCTGCAAAATGATGTTGAAAGAGACGAAAAGAAAGTGTTTATTATCTCTTGTTCTGATGACCAGTCCGATGGTTTCTGCTACCACATCTGCTTACAACATTTAACCACATGTTCCTGAAACCCCGAGCACATTCCACCAAATTGAGACCAGGTGCATACTGATGACCAAAGACATTGTGCGTATTTCAGAAATCGATCAAATGGATGTTGTTATTTCCATCTAGAACCTCAGGTCACTAATTTTTTGATCAAGAAGCACGAGCTTCTTTTGTATAGTCACTTTTCTGCGGTTTTCATTACGCCGAAAGTTGTTCGAGTGGCAGCATATAAAAATACCCACGGCGAAGTTTCTAAAAATTTGCTGTGTAGATTCAGGCGAAGCAAAATTGTTAGATCAATATGTTTGAAATTAATATTCTCATCTGTTCCGTCGGTCGGTCGTTTAATATATGAGAACTCACGTCACTCAGGTTTCCGATTTCTTTTTGGGGTTGATTTTGAGAGCGAACTCGTGCTCCAAATCATACTATCACAGAGACCCTCCAACCCTTGAATGCTAGCCATTCACAGTTACTTCAACCGCGTTGGGAAACACGACTACTGTATATTAGCATTATCTCTACTCTAGCTTGAACTATCCGAGTTATTTCTCAAAGGATTGTGCCATTTAAGAGCTATCCATCACTGGCTTTGAGTGGCCAGAAGTGAGTCCCCAAAATGGTGGACTCGTGATGGAGGATTCCCGTCTAGTGAGTCTAATAACCAAATTAAGGCCAGTCGTCCGATAATCACACAATATCTGGCCTGATCAGAGGTTACACGTGCCTACACTACAATATTTCACGAGTGCAACAATAGCAGTAAGAAATTGTTATAGACGACATTAACGTTGACATCTTCCTTGTGTAGAAGTACACTTGTGAATAGCATGAAAGTAACGAGGACCTTTTCTTTAAAAATATCACATTTGTTAATTTCCTGGCTGTCTTAAATGCTTCAAGGAATATGCCTTCTTGATCAATTCGAAAGCGTTTCTTGATCAGTAAACAGTAATTCAGTAATAGCCCCAAGTCGGAATTTCATGTAATAATCTGTCATTCGTAATTAAAATCATAAGCAGCCAAAATTGCAGACTTTGGAGCGCTAATTAGAGTGTACGAACAGGGTATTTGTCTCTAAAAAGTATATTGGCAATACCAACTTAAATTTATGGGTAACTCAGCAGTATTCACTTTTCGTTATTCATAGCGTGGATCATTTGTTCTTTTTGGACATGATCACTATTCTTTGTTTAGTCAGGGGATTTTTGGTCAACGGAAGAAACGTGGTTGTCAGTGCTTGGGCCGATATCAGTTCGACTGGTAACTTTGCTTTTATGATCCAAATTGTAGACCCAGAATTCAGAAAGTTATGGTGGTCTTAATTTATTCGATATTGACGATGACTTAAATCCCAAAAGATAAGTTGCGTTGATAACTTCGTCAGCCAGTCTTACGTATGTCTGATCATGGAGGGGAATCCAATAAATTGCAGAGTCCATTCTTTCCGTGATCCATCCCTCGACGACATGCAAGGAGTTGAATTCGCATATTTAGGAATAAGCGATTTGAAAAGAAGTGGACAAGATGCAATTCCTTGCTCCATAGATATCCATAATAATATTCGGTTTCAAACTAAACGCAATTTTGTGATGTATACCCAACCAGAATTCACTTAGGTCCGTTTCCATTTCTTAAATCGATGGGTCTTCCGTGATTCTTCGTGTACAATCTTCTCCAGCCTCCCACAAGGAACACTTTTCCTCATTTCGAAATATCAGAAAATATGTTTCTCATTGGACTATGACGCGGTTTCACTGGGTGCCATTTGTAATCTACGGTAGCGAAAGATGAGAATGCAAATACTGGATTATTAGTATCATGGATGTAGTCTGAACACGTCGCCCAGATAATCGATGATACTCATGACCGCAGATATTTCGGAAGGCTAACACTATCAGAAAACTGTGGCCCCCTAAAAACAAGCGCATCGTGATATGTAAGTGCTTGAGAGTTGCTTCCTCTTATTTTTGAACAATCGAAATCATATCCATCGAAATGAAACTTAGCAAATTTATTTTGCTTTTCATATTCATCATTTGCAAGACCGTGTCCCCATGCCATCCAAGGGTTGTTTATTGTTTCTAAGCACAGCTGGAACGGAGAGATGTACAACCAAGTTGAAGAGCCTTCAATCAGCTGATATTCATTCTGAATGAAATGCCAGAGTATACTGGGTTTGTGTACAATAAGCGCATAATGTACGCCGATACATGAATAACTTCCTGGTCCAGGTAGGTGACAGCACGCAAACCGTGTGGTTGTAGTTTTGAAACAATAATCCGTCAGGCCCACTTTAGTTTATCGCCCAGCTTGTGGCCTAATATGAAACAGCTGGATTTCGACGTTTCACCTAGTCCAAAAGTACGGGAAACCCGATTGAGTGGATCAAAATATTTATTATTTGCAGCCTGATTGAGTTGAAAGTTCATTGACTAGAATTTGCGGACGAAAAATGGTCTTTCCCAATTAGGGGAAAAGGAGTCATCTTTGTCATCTTTGCTCGCGTATGAAATACTAAGGTGAATAACAGCAGAATTTCGAAAGTTCACCTTTTCATAAAAGCAGATAGGACAAACTTTATGGAAATAAGTTTTTCAAGAAATCCTTGAAAATTCCGACCTAGAGGGAATTTTGGTGAACAAAAAATGGACTATTCCTCCCAAATTCCGGGTACATGATAGCCATGAACCGAATGTGTATCTTTACCTTATCTTTCATTTAATCATTTCAAACGTCATCATGGCTGATCATCAATCAATTACCAAACGGATTAATGAAACAGATATTCATTTGGACCGAGTGACGCATAGCGGAGTTCACTAGTGTGATAGTTTTTATTATTGGGGATTACTCAAGGGCCAATAGGGATGGTGGTAAATTTAATAACTAGTAAAAATGAGTTAGTTCTCATTAGATGGAATGTAACGGATTTCGTTCGAAATATAACCAAGAGAACAACATGCTTTCTTATCATTTGATCCGAATTTTAATCGATTCGGGAAAATGATTATCTTCTGCAATCTTGTTTCATATCAAGCAACGAGGACCGTCTGTCACTGATGCACTGATATTTATGAAACTGCGAATGGCCTGTTCTGCTTAATTGTTCTGGTTTCCCATTTTTGCTTTTTTAATTCATTCAGTATTTCTTATCCTGAAAGCTTCTTACGTAGCTGAGCGAATAGGACTTCCATATACGGAAAGTAGATTAAATGGAAACACTTCTCCGACGAAGAATAGAAGGAAGCAAACAGTCTAAGTGCTGACAAATTCGATGTTCATTTATGCAGAAAGAAGACATTTGTTTAGATAGTAATTGTGCAACCTGCTCACATTAATTAACAGAAATCGTGATTCATTTGGGGGTCTGGTCGAACACACGTCCAGAAGGAATAAAATTAAATGAAATTTAGTAAAATATCTGAAACAAAAGTAGTTTTTCCACTTATACTATTTCTTGATTTTCCCTGACCTGTTCGTTCTATTAAATGACCAAGTTTCGTTCCTCGCAGCGTGGGTCAGCGAAAGGCTGTATTTTTACATTTGCACGGACTTCCGATCGTCGCTAGTCAGATTCACCATAAACAATATATAAATATATGCATAAGGATATTTTCCAGTGTGCAGTCCAAACAACTTCTAGCCTTCACCTGCTTTTTTGAGAACCCTTGTGTCTTCGAAGTGTTTTTACTTACGAAACACTTGAAATTATCTTCCACCCCTCCACTTCCTGGTAGACATGAAAAGATGTGTATACCTATGCGCACTATCCCAGATAAGCAAACAGCTAAAAGGAAAAGATGTAATCTGTCATCTATCGTTCATGAATAGCATTCTGCTTGCAAATGAACGATTCACTAAGGTAGGTCCATCAGCTAGGTGAAGAGTACCAGCTGTGTTGTTCTACCATTTGCTTGACTGATTGTCCCAATAGTGTAAAACTGTATGCACACGATCCAAGTTAAACTAGAAAATAATGAAAATAGAAAATAATATATTCAGTTATACAGGACTTTCCCTAGCTACTGAAAATACCTGGTTCGATAAACACCGAAAGATGCTTCACACAAAAATGATCCTCTTGAATTCATTCGGTATCAAAACAAGTTCTTTTTGCTACCCAACAGAAAATATTAATGTTCTTGTTTAAAAAATAATCACGTCAACCAGTTTAACGGCCTGTATCCCATCCACCCCATCAGTCCGTCATGGAATTTTGTACGAGCATCATCTTTGTGATGACAGCTGACAACCGAACTATTTCGTGTCATGTCTCGCTGACTTGTAACGTGTTATTCGCATATGTATATATATATATATATCATGCTTATCGGGTTAATGGAGATCTTACATATCCGGTTTGCAATCAGTTAAGGTGGTGTCAACATTTCTTATGAGAATAAAGCCCCGAGCGTTACAGTTTGAGGATGTGTTTGTTTCCTGTGCAACAATGGTAACTGGTATTGACTAATAGGTCGGTTCAACCACTCCACAGTTGTCCGCCATCATAGCCCTGAAGTGGTCAAGACGATAGTAAACAACTACATGGAAGGATTTTGCTTGCCTGACCACACATCCCGACGCAGTGACAAGCAAACGCGTTTGAGGATGGGTCAACGGAGAAGATTTATTTGGACAAAGTCGATATGTCGATCACCTTTGCAGTGCGTCCGTTAACTTCTGTCAATCAGCTGCACCAAGCAGTATGCAAAACTATACCGTTTTTCTATTCTCATGAACAAAATAGTTCACAATATTATTTTTCTGTTCCGCTTAGTGTATATGTATGTGTTTGTATACAGATTACACACCACCTTCACTGTTCTCTGTCCTTTAGTCTAGCCCACCACGACTCTTTCAAGTAACCACAGCAACGAAGAAACCAAAAGCGCAACTGGTACTTGCAATGTGTCATCCGGAGGTAACGTTCATCTTGCTGCTGGTTTGTTCCCTGTCTTCATATGCCCGAATAAGTGAGTTTCAGAATGAAAATTTGGTTTGTTTTTTCTGTAAGCAATGTATGAAAATGGAGTAAACAGTAAAATGTACACACATTTTTGATTCTACTGGGCTATTCAACCTGTAATTTATGTCACTTAGGTCGACTACCGCAAATCACGTTCCAGTCGGCAAACGAATCAGTGAGCTTATTAGGTGTGAACGGTCACAACAGGAATAATCCTTTCTGGCGGTCCATACCGGCCAGTACGATTTTGAGGTTGATCTCACGCTTACTAAGAATATAAAATGAAATGAAAATACAGTAAAATCATTGAATAATCACAAAATATGTTCCATGTTTCACTTGACAAGTTAGCGCGATTTGAAATGACAGTTGTTCGAAGCAAACGGTATCCATTTGTGACCAGGGCTGAATTTCATTGTGAACCAGTGTGTGGGGTTGGGATTCCAGGGGTGCTTTTGACAATGTCACTTCTGAATGATGCCAACAACGTGAAATGTGCTGAGGCCCGGAATCCTTTGGTGCCATGCACTACAGGGGACTCAAGGTGTCTGATTTCAGCCCAATTTGGACCAGCCAGTATTGCCGTAGTTGCTTCAATTTGGTCGAATTTTACCAGGCCGTGAGACACCCCAGTTTCCTTCCAAATTCACGACAGGCGTTCCAACATCACCGGCATTAAGGATTAGGGTGCCGGCTCGGTTCGAACGCATCGCCTATACCTGTCCTCCACTGCATGGGGGTAATCCCATACTGGTTGACTATGATGGAATATACTGGCATGTTTGCAGAAATGTTTATAAATGACCTGATGGGACAATGTCGAATGAGTCATCATAGTCCTTCTGGGTTAAACATTTTTTGTCTCACCACCTGCCCCGGAGGTTATTTCATCCCGTTTTCTGTTACCCGTGCATATATCATGATCGGCCAGAACTGCGATCATCAGATCATAGCGTTACTTTTCCATTGTCTTCTGTCATCCATTCGATATGAATATTCTTCCGTGATTTGTTTTTGTTTGTGTATTTGCATGCACAAACGTATGCATTTGTACGCGTGGTTATCACATTTGCCTGTTTCTGTGAATGATCCATCTCCTGGATGATAGTAAATATTCCGTATTTAGTGGTAGTATTTTTGGATGCAGTTCATGTGTTCATCCCATTCGTCAATGCCCAGCGGTCCCGCTCTCTTACTGTTTTTGTGCGTACATTTTTATTTTCTCTCAGTGTGTCAGCCGCCATATGATTGTGAACGTGTTGGAAAATGTATGACAGTGGAAAAGCGTATCTTTACCCACGTGGTTCTTAGACAGCCCGTCAAATAGTCTCTCCTGGCCTACACTATGAAAACGCACAGAAATGACCATAAGTATCATATATTTCCAGTGTGTACGACCACACGTGCACAAGCATACAAGTACTTGCATGCATCATCCACCTGCTCGTCAAAGCCGGTTAACGAGGCCCATCAGAGAACAGGCAGGTAGACAGTTGGTGGCAGCGAAAGCAGTCCATCACGGCAGTCATGTAGACAGTCAGCTAGGCAGAATTGTTTTACTTCTGACAGGCAGTCAGTGTAAAACTCAGGCTACTAATATGCCTCAGCCATACGTGTCATGCAGAATGGGCGTCCGTGGTTGTGTTTTGAGGGTTACTTTATACAATGTCAGGTGTCCAGCATAACAGTATGTACTCATTTGTACATCTGCAATGAAGGCAATAACGAGACAAGCGGATTTACACGAAGAACACCATGGATTTTCATTTATCAGCCTGTATGCCGGTGGTTCTTATCGGGTAAGCATCCGTGAGGCGGAAACCTAACAGAAAATTTTGTTCAAAAACAGCTTGTTTCGCCCAGACTTGATGTTGCGGTAAAATAGATGAAAACTGGCCCACACCTTACTTTTGAACATGCGAACTATTAAAAATGTTACATTCCATCGACAGAAAGTAAAAGCGATCTTCCCAAACTTTTACGCGGTTTTGATTTGACTTTTGAAATTAGAATCTAATTTGATTGATCACAAGTGAATTCGTGGAGCACACGAATGGTTTCTTAAAAATGTCAGTTCCGTTGATTACTTCATATGCAACGGAAGAGTCGGAAACTCATCTGGTTGCTAGTCCATACATAGCCCTTATTATTGACGTGTCGTCATCCCTTGGTTAATCCAAACAGAAACTGAACCTCATCTGAGCATCCTGAACTGACAGCAGCTATTACCTATGGACAGCATGTTCACAAACTTAATTATATGCCTACTTAGAGCATGGTGGAGGTGAGGGGTACGCCTCGTAGACCCTGTGCTCAGTATGCTGCGGAGGGAGAGCCACATAAGGTCCGCGCGGGCCATCTATGGTGAGTCGGTTGACAACGATCCCCAACCTATCACCAAGTTATTCAGCTAGATTTTAGCCAAATTTCTCTTTGCACTGCAATATTGAAACTAATTTTTCGTAAAAAAATTATTCGGTGAGTTTTTGAAAATAGATTTGCTAGTAAAGTGTCAGAGAAGCATCTTCATTTGGATGAACTGTTGCGAAAGCCAAGCTCGCAAAGTACTTAACAGATAGATTCAGAGCGGCACTTGCCCTCCGAATAAAAAGAGCAAGATGTTTTTTTTCAACAATTTCAGCTTTCTGGCAGGCAGACAGTCCTCACATTATTTTCACTTCTCATGTGAGAAGGCACGCCTGCCCTCAAAGAACTAATACTAGTTGGTCTGGCACGGAATACTCTCTGGCTGCAGTTTTGTTCAACGTTATTCTCTCCTAGTGTTATATAATTTCTTCCGTTGGTTGTTGAATAAAATTGGAATACTGCGTAGATGAGGCTTGGACGATAATGTTAAGACCAAACTTCGTCGAGGTCTATACGGACTTTTGATGACAGTCCTGACGTGACATACGCCATAGCAACAAGGGCCAAATGCACGAGGGCTACCGGCAACAGTGACCCCGTAATTTGGATTGGTACACAGCCCGATAAGGTTCCAATAGGTCAAGAGTGGCAGCAAACCGGAGGGCGGCCAAAGGCCGTTTGCCACCAAATAGAAGACCAACAACGTTTACCACGTTTAACTCTTCACCATTAATGTCTCAGAGTGCGGATTGTCGATCATTCTTCCTCCGCGCTCTTCACCGTTAGGTAATTTTGATATTTGAAATGACCACCTGACACTTGGCATACCTAAATATATTGCAGCTATTGCCATTCTCTGTCAGAGTGCAGGCACACAAAACTAGCTCATCGAATGCAGATTGTAAATCGTTTCGAAAGGATCTGCAGTGATTGTGAAGTCAGCATTATGGATTTTTGCTGTGATTATCATGGGTTAGAATCCTCTCACCACCGGTCAATTTCCCATCAGAAACCAACATTCGGCTGCAGTCCATTTCTTGAAAATGATTCAAATTATATTCTGTTTAGTAGAGGAATTGAAAAAGAAAATTGTTATTTATTTCCAGGACGTAAGACATCAGAATTATATTCCATGCTGATCACTTGTTGAAGTGCAGGGGGATGTTTTGAAGGCGTTTGCCGCAAATCTCCAAAACGTTTTCCATTTTCCCGAGTGTTTGTGTCAGCTGGAAAGGGACATTGGGAAGAAAATGGCAGAAAAATTTCTCTTCCTAGACAGATGCACCTGTTAGATGGACCTCTGTGGAGTACGTAGGTCAGCTTTATTATGTGGTAAGTCGGAAAATCTGGAATGAACAATTTATCGCATTTTGCACTTCATGTCACTGAAGTCTGACGACTGCGGAGCGAAGACCCTCGAAATCTTCCTGCACAAATTACTACCATCAAATGTTGGAAACAAATTAGCCAATGTAATGCGTTTGGACAAACATTAAAACAGGTATTACGCAATCAGAAATCATGTCAATTGAGAATTCATCCACTAAATCATAATAAGTGTACATGATATGCAAAGAAGGAGCCTGTCGCGTTACACTTCACAGGAATAGAATTGCTTATTAGTCTTCATCGTTCATCTAGTGTGGCGGTAGCTGAAAGATGACTAAATGCAGACAGTTTACGAAACAACGGAAAATGTTATGACGAAAAAGGTATTTTTGGCCTTCCGGAAATGATTTCATAAAATCGTTATGATCCGTACAAGTGCATGCGAAGAGTGGTCGATGGTAGACCGTATCGATCAATAATTTTCGTCCACGAACACTACTAACTCATTTGGCATAGTTTATTCTTCGCTATATTTTGCTCTACTGTTTTGTCACCGTAACTGCACAATGTCAGCTAGTATATATCGATTCCAAAGATTTTGACTTAGCTTAATAAAACCCATGAATATCCCACGGAATGATCATGATTGCTGCTGGGAATGATGTTAGCTGTTTTGGAACGAACAACGGCATCAATGAACTAGGCTTTTATCGGACCAAACCTCTCCAAAGGCCGATGACTAGCAGTGTTCTATTCACTTCAGGTGTGGATTCTACCATTATTATTTCAGTGTGTGTATGTATAAGCATGCGTGTATTTGCATACTCTGGATTCACAACCATTCATTTCTCTGAAATTAGCTTTTGCATTGTATGGTCTGAGTACGGCAGTCGTCACTCCGGAAGCAATTTCTAGTGGCAGGCTGAAAAATAAAGATTCAAGATCAATTGGAAACTGGGGCTGTTGTTAGATTTCCTGTTTCTCGGAACCTCGATCCAATAACAGCTCGTTTTAAGCGTGGGTTCATGTTCCTAGGGACCGATTTGGCGAACTTACGCATTATAGCACCGGAAGTCACTTCCATTAATGATTTCTGAACGGGTTGATTCATGCCTCAAGGGGATTTGGGCTGACTGAATTCCTGTTAAAAGACTTGTGCTAACAACCGTTTCTAAACATGCACGCGGTTTTTGCGTTTCCATGCTTATACTTGTATATAAGTGCACATATTGCTGCAGATTGGCGGATAAAGAACATCGTCATGGACAAGGACACTCGTTGTGCATCATTTGGGTCATGCCGTCCTTTCTTGATTAACCGGAGTTATCGCCGTCCACAGTAATTTACACATCGGGCTTTGAAATAATCGATGAACGGGAGCCAAGGCGAAGGCGGGCACAAAAGCTCACACTGATAGACAGGTATTCATAAAAACAAGCAGACAAGACAGAAAGCACGCATGCGTGCTTGCATGACAATAGTTGGTCTACAAATATCTACTCACACTGCACATGAAAGTGGTGACTTTTACGATCCCTCTTCCTCACTGACAATCCTATGTACTTCGGGTTGTCTCCCACCATTTCCTGTCTAATCACTAAATACGATGAGTGGTTGCGTGACGGAAAGACAAGTTCCTCAGCTAGTCTTGAATCCCACAGCCCAATAGCAAATACACCATTTCAACTCAGTGCAACACAAACGCATAGAGAAACAGATGAGTTGACTCGTACACACGTGCAGTCTCGGGTGCTGACTTTATGACTGACAATCAGCCTTGGTTTGCGAGCCAGAAACTCAAAATAATATATAGGTGATTGGGCGCAAGGAACCGAGAACTAAAGACGCTGGAGTTTGAGGCGCGCTATTTGACTTATACCCGATACCGCGCTTCAGAGTCAATACTCGAAAATTTCATGACTCCACAACTTCAGTAGCAACGCTAAACGCGATTCTTTTGTATCTGTTGACCGCCACTCCCAGTTTAATTTCCTATAACCAAATATTCTTCCCGTTCCAAGAGATCACTAGCGAACTCTTCTCCTAAATTACGCAAAACACCCTCGGTTTCAAGCTTATGTTGTAAAATAATTGATTAAATCTTTCGGTGCTTAAACACTAAGCTAATTTCCTAAGATTCTTCGTAGCCTATTGTACCAGGAACTGAACTGAACACATCATCATTTCCTGGAACAAATATCATATGTTTAGAGGTTTCTCGCAACGTGCCTGTTCGTGTATGTTGCGAAATCCAGTCAACTCCGTTCGCGTACCTTTAGCCAACCACGCTCGACTGTCTTTGTGTTCTGGTTAGTCATTCTCTGACAGCACTTGTTTTAAAGCTTACAGTGATCACTGACGAAACCACAATAACACAAGGACTACATCCCATATGGTCAGTTCACTTGAAATCAGATCATACGGTGGTGTTACCGTCAAACCTAAGTAATTTATGATATATATTTAAACTGTCCTTATTGGGAATCAAACTGGGTAAACAAAGAATTTTTATGCGTAGTATTTGTTCCATACCTATTGGAAACGACCCCACATCTGCGACTGAAATCTAGCTTATCAAACAGAAAGTAAGGAAAAATTACAGACATGGTTAGGTAGATTTTTGTGCTTTAATAATCATGGTCGGTCAGTCACACAAATGGCTTCCCCCGGAGTCACATTCACCATACATTTTCGCTCCGATACTCCTTATGTTTGATAAATGAGCACTGGTCCGTGCGCAAATTCCGATGTCATACGGATTTGATTTTGTATCCCTGTACTTACAAAAATTCCTATTTGCTATATTTCTCTGCGAGTAGTTATTTCCAGACTGATATTACACACAACTTAGCATCTCATCTGTTTTGATGACAAACATTTTTATCACCATCTTATTCCGAAATGATCATTACTAGTTCTCTCTTAAGGAAGGCCTATTTTCACTTAAAAATCAATCAGTTCTAAGCCACACCCAATCTACCACACTTGAAGCTGACCGGGGAGTGAAATGGCTCTTCACCGTTTTGGCGAATGGTCTTTTTCTTCTCCATAACCTTAATATCCTTTAATCTCACTAGAAGGTAAGCTCAAGTCGAAGAATTATCGCAATTCCACTCTTAACCCAATCTACCGATATTGTTGAGTTGTAAAAGTACTGGAATTCCCATCTGAAAATGTCTCGCTTGTTGCTAATTGTCCTGTACTAGATCGATCAGGATAGTGATTCCCCACCGTAGCCAATATACTGGTCACGTTGGCCGGTTAAAATGTGTATGACAGTGTGCTTGACGTCATGAAAATCCAGGTTCCAAACCTGTCTTGCAGCTGTCATTCACCCGGCAACCGTAAAATATTGTTTATATTCTTTCATTCTTAGGAGAACTATTTCGCTGTTTTTCTAGCCACGGATATTAACTTAGCTGCTTGAATTTTTCGAACTCTTAAGGATGATGCTTCCATGTGTGTCTTGTTTGTGAAGCTTTTGTGTGTGTGTGTCTGCGTCCTTGTGGATTATGTTCATACGTATTCGTTTGCAGCAAATTGCTGCCTAGTTTTTTGAGATTCCTATGGTCCATTTATTTGAACAGATATAATCGTAGGACAGTCATGCTCGCATGGACATTTGTTTATGCGCCAGCGTGTCAATGTACTCCCTGGGTCTAGTGGATACGCCAGCATGTGATACTATTCATTGAAAAACAAAATCACGGTTGGCCATAAGTACAGTCTTGATAGTTAAGATAAATCTAGGCTTCAGCATACGTACCCGTCTGAAACTCCATAGCAGGATAAGCAATCCAGTGACGCACAGAAGAATCCTGATGCAGTTCAGTGTCACAGTGTCTGTGTCTATCAAGCAAAAAACGACATTCTCAAAAAATGTCTGCGCCCTAGGGGATAAGGAATTTGACACGATAAACGTCAATCTTTCATTCATTTCTGCTTCAGATGGAACTCTTATCGGAACGTGGCAATCTCACACGACATACGTTACAGAAAAACGAATTCCCTAGTTGAATGACTAAAGGTTTCCTCTGGCGCGCCCTCGACATCAGGATTCAAGTTCTCCCTTGGGGCATGCATATATACTTCCTGTGGTTAGAATACATCGTACTTATGCATTGCATTCTGTCAACAGCATCAGAACGTTTCAAGAAGCACACTTTATTACATGGTACTTTTTCGTGCAGGGAAGATGTTACTGCAGCTTGACGCGATAAGGATGTTGGTAAAGTCTCACATATTCAGGCCCACTGATTGACCCTTTGTTGCTAGATTACTGATTACCAAAAGCATTTAGTGCGCATACACTGAACAAGTTCGTTGCACACTGTTAGGGATGCATTGACTGATGTTGCTTTTGAACCACTTCGGGACACACGAAATATCTGTGGTAATGGATGTGGGGAAAGTCCGCCGAAGTATCTTTCTAATCTTCCTCTTTGAAATATCAACATATCATTCATTTTGGGTTGGAGGATTATCTTTTGTATCACAGAGAGGTAAGATCACCACTAACAGAATCGCATATCATTGCCTGTGTGTGAAAAATGCCACTATATATTCACGGAAAGCACAATTGAGTAATGTCTTGTCAACACACCGTGAGAGTTCATGCTTTTCTGCACATGTGCAAAACTAGGAGCATGTAGAAGAATAAACAGAGAATTCTGGCAAAACATAACTCACTCTGCTGTTAATAAGGCAAGTCCAGTATGTGACTATTGTACTCATCTATGGAGTTCTCTTCATAGTTGGTCGTTACGAATGCACGTGGATGTCATAATTTCATTTGAAGGACAAAACGTTGAATAGACCAAAGATTTGTCGCTCTGCAATTTGTCAGCTTTCAGTCTATGTAAATAATCAGTGATCACCACTATCAACTCAAAAGGAAATCTTGATTTACTCACGCTTCTGTCACTCACGTGACTTTCGGGTGGCAATACGTGCAAATGTGTGCATCAATAATCTGGGCTCAGACAATGGCATATAAACTATTACGAACGAAGAAGTCATTTCGGGCGAAAGTAAAAAACCAGAAAACCCGTTCAGTATCTTTCACGCGTTAGTGTTGCCATACTCCACTTTTATATCATCAGTCATTCCCCACGAACCATGGCTGCCAAAACATAAACCAAATGGCCACTTATGGAGCCCTGCTTCGGGCTTTCGACTGAAGGGTCCACCTAGGGAAATAATTGCATGACGCGAGGGTTTCGTAACTCACTGGCAA
Organism: Fasciolopsis buskii; assembly: GCA_008360955.1. Taxonomy (NCBI): domain Eukaryota; kingdom Metazoa; phylum Platyhelminthes; class Trematoda; order Plagiorchiida; family Fasciolidae; genus Fasciolopsis; species Fasciolopsis buskii. Next base: position 239,965 of record LUCM01004193.1, read on the forward strand.
TTGGCAACTGGTTCTGCAGTTGATACACACATAGAACCGGGCCGGATAGCCTTGGTGCTCAGCATGCTGCTATGCCACGGATATCGGTATGCATAAGGCTGTGAGTTTAGTGCACTGTCCGCGGTTGGTTTGGAATCACTAATCAACTTCGTTAGATTGAGTAACAAAGGTCAGTCAACCCGGAAGTTCTCTTTCTCTTTAATATTTTCATGGAAACATTACAGAGAGATGGCCGTGGGCAAGAATTCCTTAAATAAACCTCCTGTCGCTAAGAGCTGCATATCGTCTAATTTACGTTCGATATTCTAGAGGACAACTAATCTCTTCAGCATACTTTATCAGGTTTCACTCTAATCATGGAGACTTAGATGCCCAGAACTACCAAAGTAAATGAGGACAAGCACCGTCTGGCGTTGCAAAAGCAATGGGTTATAAAAACTAATCTTTGAGCGACACTCGTTTTTATCGAGAAAAAACTGGTGTGATGGAATTTTCTATCCTTGTTCTAAATGAGAATCTTGCAAACTACTTTAAAAAGAGTAAGCGACACTATTCAATAGAGCCTATGTTATTCATTGGGTCCTCAGAAAGTTTTAAGCTTTATGTTGCATGTCTTAGGACTGAACAATGAATAGACTTCATACTATCTAAGAGACTCTAACCAAGGCGCGATATGAAATCTTTATTCTTCATTTTTAATTCACGCTATCGAGGGCCCGACGTTGATTTTTAATACTCGAACAGGACCACGATTATTCTAGGACAATATATGATTTACTGGCCGTGCATGTGGGTACAAACGAATTACCTAGCGGGGATGGAATCACTACCCAGCACACAGCACTACTCTGAGTGATATTTTCAATCGCCTGACCGCAAGTCAGAGACGACCGCAACCAGCCTCTTGTATCTGGAAATGTGGGGAATAGTAAGTTTAAAACGATGAGCAGTAGTCGTACACCCTGTCGGCTGATTACGCGTACTGGTTTACGGGAGCCAATTATCAGCGAGATGATCAAGGAATCCAACGGCTTACTAATTCAATTTCAGGGTATCGTCTGGAAAGATATAGTTGACCTACTCGTGCATGCCACTGAAACAACACAGGTGGATGCAATTCCTAGAGCACAAACGGATATCATGTGGGAGATAGGTTTTCTTGAAATCCACCAGGCAGTCTGACCAGATGAAATGTTGCCACCTCTTTTTAGTGATGTTGACGAAGTTTTAGCACCGAAGTCCATACGGAAAAAGGAGCACTTTCCCAAAGACTGGTATGAACTGGTGACTGTACCGGCTTACGAAAAGGATAGTAGTTCCTCCTGTCAAAATCACAGAGGAATTAGTCCGTTAAATATAACTTTCAAACTGCTCGCAGGTATTATTCTCAGCTGACTATGCAGTGTCCACAGAAGGCTTCCACATGAGAATCAAGTTAGTTTTCGACCCAGAAGGGGATGCACCGACAGACATACTGTCCGTATACCACGATCTCTGTGTTCTTTAACCTGAAAGTTTCTTTCTGTTTAGCAGATCGTGCAAACCTGTGAAGCTGTTTCTCTCTTTTCCAGTATTTGTGTGCTAGCATCGGAAGCCGACTTTGCTTACGGCGATCTTTTACCACCTTTCCTCGAGAGCAGTGGTGTTTTGAAGGTTTCCCAGTACCATCTTGACTTTACTCCTTGTACTCGAAATGTGTATGAAACTTGGCCTTATATGCTTAGGAAAACGGTGAGATTGATATTTACTTAGGAAGTAAACTGTTCAGTCAAAAAATAGAGAAAAACTACTAGTACTACGGAATTTTAAGACTTCGTATTACACAACCAGAAAATTCTAGAATACTCAGCTGTCAGCTTTAGTAAGCGAGAACAAAGAATAACTAATGTTCAAAAATAACAAGGATCGTCTACGTGGTAAACGCAGATTTAGTCATAATAGCTTCGGTTGCCGTCGCGTATTAAAGGTGAAATTGGGTCATCCGTGTTTGGTTACCGTCAAACATTTCTCAGCTGATGACCTCCAGTTGAGATCAGGTTAAATCTCTATGGTGGTTTATGAATTTGATTGGGATAACCAATCAAGACTACGGTGTGATATCCGTCGTGAGAAAGTTCGATCCCTTCCGCTAACGTAACTACCAATTCGAATAGAAGTGGGCTGATCTATCTGAAATGAGGCAGGATTTGGTAATCAACCTCGAATATGCAGATTTCTATCTGCTTTTGAGTGAACACTCACGTAGTTTGCGAATACTTCATGACCATCTGAAAAAGGGTTCACCTGTGATATTTTGTGACTTCAAAGTAAAATGTTGTCATGGAACTGGATTAGTTCCAAGTAGAACTTTGTTCTGGGAACATAGAGGTTTGATGAGATAAAGAAGTTTTCTTATTCGAACAGCTACATCTCGTCTGGTGGTCGGATGCCGGATGAAGTGCCTATGCATATGCAAAATGCTCGACTGACGCTTACTAAGTTGAAACATGTATGACGTTTGCGCAGCATCCGACTGCCCATCAGAAATCGAGTTTATATTGTAGTGGAAGAATTGGTCATTTTCAGGACTCAAAAAATGGCTGTTGTGGACAGCAGATGTGCTTGTCGGTATTCGAAAGTCAGTGTATTCGTAGTGTTAGTGGACCATGATGGGAGAAATAAATTAAAAAGCTGAGGTTATGCCAAAATTAATCCATGGTATAACTTAAACAATGAACGTACTTAAATTTAATATATTAAGATGATCTGAGAATGTCTTACGTGTGTCCCCAGATCGATTCCCCGGTGTTCTCCACAGTCTAACTAATGGTGAGAACATGCCCCAAGGTTATCAGTCCGTGTCATGACGAAAAGATATGTAAACCCTAACCGTGGACTGACCTCAGTGGGTGGGGTTACGTTACCCGGTAGGAGTCCGAGTTGGCAGGTATCTCTGAATCGCTTAGTCAGTGGAGTTCATGCATTCCAAACGTCCTTACTTCTGCACGGTTCTTTTGCCTTTCGCGAGTATTCGGGGCTGCAAGGTAACAAAGAGACACCATGTTGGTACACGTTTAATGGTTGTTCCAGCAAACTCAACGGAATTCTTATTCTTGTCAAACTGTTTAAAATACAAAAGTTTTGTCTTTGTTCAACTTCTTATATGAGCTGATAACCATGAATTATCACAAAATAACTTTATGACATTCGTCGCGATTTCCGTAATATGACTTGATGAATATTTGCCGAAACAGTGTCCAAGTGGGTGTGAATCTGACTAACTGTAGATAAATTATCAGTATCTGTGTTTCGTGGTATCTGACTTCACGGTCTAATCCTAACCTTGATTGCCATTAGAGTGAACTAATCGTGATTGACATAAGTGATGGTCTGCTTCACACTTCTGGTTTATTGGTTTTCTGCCCCGAGTAGATGACTCATTTTGAACAATAGCATTCATCTATCTTAATTGACCCGCGGCGCAAATCATGACTACTTCCGCGACACCTATTCCGGGACACGTGATTCGCAGAACAAGTTTTCTCAACACATTGTTCATCATCCTAAGTTGAGCTGTTACTGTGTTGCATTGTCTCAAGTGGAATCAATGTGGAGTGAACAAGATTCTGTCTGTTTCACCGCAAACGCCTTAACGGAAGGTGGAAGCGCTCCGAGCAAGCAAGCAAGCAAGCGAAATGACCTCCGAGTCGTTTTGGTCGTGTTCATTAAGTCGTTTGATTAGTTCTTAATTGGACCAGTATGTCATTGGGAGTGTGCATCGGTAGATGTTCGAAATGGACCAAATGATGTGCTAATGGCTACTGACATGAAAACAAAGAACACTGGAAATGCTCTCGGTCCTGATATGAACGTAACAGATGTTACTAAATCTTAACCACCAACGCATAAATTTGACATTACGAATCCCAAAGCAGAATTTTTACTAAGGTCATGGTGACGGGTTAATCTTCATTGGACTTACAGAGATAGTTGTGATCTAGAGACCGGTAGGAATTTAGTAATTCTTGACACTGGAACATCAAGATGACCACGTCGACCAGATTTCGATATCACACTAGGCAAATTGTTTAAAATTTATAATCTTATCTAATCAAATAGTTCCCTAACCAAACCCGGGTTTTCATTGGAGCTAGAAGTGCCTGACTGGTGAACTGGACCAGGTTCGAGTACGTGAAAGAACGTAATCGGTAGGAGGAAGTGAAACTTCCCAAATCTGGTTACTTGACTCGGAAGGTTGTTTTTGCATATATGAATACGAGCGTATTATCAGGCAAACAATAAACAAAAGATGTGGGTTAAATTCGCATGAACTAAAAACCGTGATTCCAGTGTAATTATACTTGTACAGCCATTCGGGAAGGTGAAGAAATGTCTGTGCTTTATCCGACAAGAAAATGGGGTGACTAGAACAAATCAACGGAAATAACAACAAAGCAGGCTGATCGATTTCCGCTTTCAAATTATGCGTGCAGCCAACCTTTGGTGGGGAATATTTCCATAGGATTAAGAAACAATTAAAATAATTCCAAACTGCGAATTCTCAATCAGTGTGGCCTACACAGGCTTGTAGTATCATCAGCGGACTGCATGTTTTCGCAGTACTTAGTGAATAAAGAATATTGAACTGCATGCAACACTAATCAGCATTTAATGCTTCTCGACATTCGGTCTAATTTACCAAGGTATTCACCAAAGTCCATTATACCCTTGGATTGCATGATCGAGGCTATTGTTTGAAATTTTGCAGTTCAAGGCTTGCAACCCTCAGATACTTTACAATGCAATGTCTTGGAACAAATTTGCTGAAGTAAGGAAGTGCGACTAGATAGGATGCACGATCAACGGCAGTATAAAATGATTGGCGAAGAACACTGTTTTGTGGAACTAATTGATCTGACTTCATCCTATAATCGGAAATCTCTTTGTGTCAAACTTGCACATTATTAGATACCGTAAAATATATTTGGATCCAGATTTTCTGTCTGGAAGTTGGTCAATTTGGGTATATTTCATGGATAACCCTGGGATCCTGTCATTCTATAAGTGCGCAATTGATTGTCTCAGTGAGTATCTTTCATACTCGGTTGACCAGAAAGCAGTCACATGGTACTTTTGCGATCCAATATAGGGTAATGGGGCTGTCTCATGATCCCCATTTTTGGCTGGTACTCAATTTGGACAATGGAAAAACGCAGAATTTCTCCCACCAAAATTATCATTATTCCAATTTCACTACTCGTGTTACCATCCAGGCTTTCCGACTGTTGTTCCGATAGTGTGTTGCTTTGATGATGATTCCCTAGCTTCATGTCAGTTCGGCCTACTATGTTGTTGCTCCAGTATGGACCTTTCAAAATTCTCCTGACTATCGGATGTTAAATTATGATGAACAGTTCCCGAAACGGGTTTGTTTCCGTAAATCTGAGGAGCTTAGCAAAAAAATAAAACAGGTCTAGATGGAAGTCAATTTTGGCTATCAGTTTTCCTGAAATGAGCGGAATAAAATCGATTTCGTTGCAGCCGGATGTCGTCATGCGATCACATTTCTACAAAAATAAAAAAGCGCTAACGCTGCTAAGTCGTTCGCATTTGTTTGATTAGGGATTAGTGCAACGTGCAAATAACTGATAGATGGATGCTGAATTGAGACGTATTCCGTGTGAGCCTTAACTACATCACTTTCAATGCTATTTCGGTGTTTGTTTACCCGTTGTCGCGTTCGTCTATTTGCGCAGTGCACGAGAGATTTGTTCAAGCAAGCATCAGATAATAAGCACAAGGATAAATTTTTAAGTGCTAAATCGTGATGTAAACCATAACAATGTGTCCCTGTTCTTGTTTATGTACTTTGAACGCTTATGCCTACGCACATCTCGCTGTTTGTTAAGAAGAATTCGTCAGAATGATTAATCAAATGTTGCATCGAGCATACAACGTATTCAAACGGTGTCGTCTGTCATAAAAAATGATGCTTCTAAGGAGATCCATCCAAAATCAAATGGTCAGTTGGAAGAGACAGCATCTACTGGAAATCGACTAAATAAAACTTATTTAGGTTTAAATTTGGTTGCAGGTAGCTTCACGATCTACGGGAAACCGCAACACAGTTATCTGAATGGGTTACAGCGTATTTCTACCCGCCTGTTAGCTGTTGGATGAGTAAATCAAGCAGGCTGATAAGTTCGGAAGAAGTTCGTCGGTTGTTCGAACTGGCCGAGCATATGACCGCATCCATTGCTACCTACAGTGAGGTTGGCGTGAAGAATTACCTCCCGTGGTGCAATAACAACTGCCGCATGCTTTGGGTAGCTGTGTCGGGACCTTTTGGTGCGTGCCATGTGATCGACGCATTTAGACACGTGCCATTCAAACGGTCAGTACATCGCCCGACGCCGCTTCTACCATTTTACCCCTCTCATTAAGGAGCGTGCATCGATTTAATGGATCCACATGATTCTGATTGACCGTGCCGTCATTTGACTGCCGACAAAAGAGATGTAGGTCAGCAAGGCTGAACAGCAGTCCTTTTGCTCGGCTGAACTTGTTAGAACAAACTTTCCGCCTCCATAATCGGAATTCACCTCCGTGGTCGTTGGTGCGACCATTGGCCGATTCATACAAAAAATGAGACCCGACAACATGACTGGGCACAACCTTGCATGCGCCACCTTGTTGCGTGCGTACTGCCGTGTCCGTATCCGAGTTTGTTTGTATGCCTCATTCGATGTGCGAATGGTGGGCGAGGAAGAGTGAATTAATCGAGTATCGTCAGATATCATCGGTACCAGCATGCCACCGCATGAATTCGACAGCAGTGTACATGCATGCGAAGATAGCCTAACTGCTGCATCCGTTACTTCGTCTGGTAACATTCCACCACAATGCCTGCATGCGGCTTGTCCTGATCTGTCCCCCTGCTTATCTCCGCGGTACTCATGACGCCACAGGAGGGCATATGCGAAACTGTCAGTCAAGTTAAAAACAAGTGCGTACCCGATGTTCAATTAAATCAGCCTCGGTGGACGGCCGAGTAAGTCTGGAACAATTTGCGCCTGCGTTGTGTGTGCGTTTGTCCATCTACGTACTTGTGCGTTTGTATCCGCGTGGTTTGATGAGCCGAAAGGCAGGGCTTGGCTCGACAGACATCTCCAAGTCAGGGTAGTTACGCAGAAGGACGGAGGAGTGTTAGGGGGAGCTACGGCACCAGGGTCTACGAGCATGGTTTGATGGTACCCTTAGCCAGTCACTAGCTGTTTGCACAGGAGCTTCTAATGGTCCATTCATTGATAAATCCGCATACCGACTCCTCCCGGGACATGGTCGTCCATAATGATGGATATCTGTAAATAAGATTGCCAAGTAGACCACCCAGTCATGTGACTGGCCCCATGGTTATCGTGGAAAATTAAATGTTTGGTTGACCAGCTGATTGGCGGGTCCGGTGACTGACTGATGTAGTAAGATAACAGCTACTCAATTAAGTCAGAAGTATGCATTATGACCTGGGCATCAGAAGAGGTAAAACTCAATTGCACTGGTCTGTCGTCACGAGTTAGACGATTCACAAACCATTTGGTTAGGCTAGTCGATACACGCTAAGTAAATCTAGGAAATATACAAGCAGTCGAATCGAAAAACCCCATGGACATCTTGTCGACCCTGGAAATCAGGCATCATTCAAATGAACTGCGTTATCTACACTAGATGTAATCAGACTGTTCACTATGCAGTGGTAAAACGATGGAATAAATGATTTCCTACTCAGTCACACTGGTGAATTATAGTTAGTTGAAAACCCTCGAAAAAGCTGCACTGTCTATCCAAAATAAGATTTTAACCTGCCCCTGGATATATATATATATATATATATATATATGGATCACCCAAATACGAACAAATATTTGACATTTGACTGAAATTGTCAAATGTCCAAAACTTACCAAACGTTATCAGTGTGAAAATGTGTTCAGCTGTGTGGATTTGTAAAATGACCCCTTGTTAATTCCGTCTTTTTATTGTATCCATAACTTCGGTACCGCTGACAACAAGTTCGTGCTTACTTTCATTGAACTCTTACAAAATGGGACACGACAGTCGTGACGGAATCCCAGACCTGGTCATCGTTTCTTCGTGCTCTACACCGGCGACGCTGCCCTCAGGCTCATTCACCCCAGTCTCCTTATTATAGCTGTCACTCAGAATAACTCTTTGTTCTACTGAATACCTGTGCACGCTAACTAGTCATGTCAATACCCTGTTGTGCATACATTGAAAACGGAAGTTCCACTTGAGAAGTATAAAGGGAACAGACCACCCAACCTCCCTGGTATATTCAGGAAAGTACCCGGTTCTCCTATTCTACCACCATGTGCCTGTCGAATCCCGGATGTTTTCTAAGTGGGTCAAGAGGACACGTTGAATGTGCAAACAGGTCCCATATTTTTTACTTGGTCTAAGCTCAGACTAACTCATTACTGTTGGATTTAAAATGGCCCAACCCAGTGTGCGTGCTGTTTCTGAGCTTTTCACCGCCAGTTTTTGCATTCACAAGTATCTTGGAGCTAATGAATACCTACTTTTCGTGGTCTGATTTGCAAAGTCTTTTGTTGCATTGACAATGCTACTATCAAAACACCTCACGTAAACATCCGAAGTAAAAAGTTAGGGAGTGATGTCGTTTGTTGACGAACGTAGGATCCAGCCGGATAATGATTGTGCACTGATAGTCACATCCCCTAGCTGTCGGGTGTCTTTCACTTTTGTCTTCTGTTTCGGCGGCAGTGCTGCGGATGAACGGATCGATCCTGGTAAAGTGTTTCCTTTTATTATCAAATGGTGGTAGAAATAACAAAAATTAATCGCAGACTAAAGATGCTATCGCACTTACGTCTTTCACATTATCTTCCCCTAAAAAAAGAATTTATTTAAAGCATCACACGGATAAGGCCATTGTATACCGCGTATAAACAATGACATTTTGTCCCGGCTTGCGAAATACCGTTACCCAACCTCCAGCTATTTAATTGAGCAGACGAGTGGTAAGACACGTGGCGGCTCGACCGTGGTCATGAGGATTTTCGGCGTTTGAAATCAACACGTTCACGTTACATCGACCTAGCATGTTCGGTTAAAACCCGCTCCTTCTGTTGTCATCAAAGAAAATGAAATTCGGTATTTTCAAACCAGTGAAAAAGTCCAATGAAATATGAACAGACGTTAATGGTTTTAATAGTGAACCAGCTAGCCTATAATCTACTGATGACACAAGGAGATTGAAATTTCAATTTGTTTACTTTGGTCGTATAATTTGGCATATGGAATTGAAATTTTGTTGACACGCGGTAGCACTTCTGTCTCTTTTCGATGATATCCAACTTTCTTTATCCTGATTTATTCGTGAAATCCTGCTCACCAAATCGGTTACAGAAAATGTCGTTCATTTTTGCTGTTAATCTTTGGATTGTTATATCCATCTTGCCCCTAATGTTACGGCAACTAAAATCACACGGTTATATACCGTTAAAGCTGTTTATGTTGCAGTTATCTGCCCAGATCTTCGTTGAAAAACGTGCAACTCAAACAGGAAAATGTATACCCACAAAACTGTTTAACCAATTTATAAAACCAAGTATTGCATATACGGTAACACGAAGGCACCTAATTGTCTTCTGTGCATCGATGAATTAGGTATTCCACTCTTGAAACATGAGAATATATTAAAACCAACTTCTGGGCCGTACAACATAACTGGCAAGACACTTATAGGGACTCAGTTGACAGATTCGACTCGTCCTCTCAACCGCTTGATTTAACCCGCTTCAGTGTCTCATATGCTAACTGGAGAGTAGGACGGGCTCGGTATTTAAAAGGGCACACGCTCACCCTCACTTACCCACTCACTCACCTACAAAGCGAACTCGCTCACGTGCTCACTTATCAAACGAACTAGTCCACTGAAACATGCTATACAGAAATCAACTTATTCCACTTATTTTTCAAGAGTTCAAATCCACCACTTCACATTCTTATTCATTATTGAACATGCACTGATTGAGATTCAGATGCTAATTTTCAGTCCCGCGAAACTCACCTAAATTGCAGCATGTTTAAATTTATTCTGATATCATCAAAATACGTAATAATCCTAACGTGTTCGTGTAAAATTATGCCCTTGCAGAGGCAGAATCAAATGTTCCCGTAGTGGGAAATCACAATAAACAGATACGTTTGGACATTGGTGGACATTTGAAATTAGAATGTCCTATCCACGGTACACCATCCGGCAGGCTGATATCGACGAATGAACCGCTGTCTCAGGAATCGGTAGCCGACTACGGTTCACCTGTACTCTATCACTGGCAAGTCAGAGATCGTCTGGACTATTCCTTAGATTCAGATCCTCGTTACGGATTCAGTGACAATCGTCGGATACTAGAAGTTACGGTACCGCTGGAGGTATCTGATTCCGGCACTTACACATGCATGGGTGTGACAGGTTTCGGCAAGCGTGAAGTCACATTTGATGTACACATCAGAGGTAAATTCCTTTGCATTTTTCCTATGCCTTTATTATTATTACTATTATTATTATCAAGACACTAGTAAAAACGTCTCTATTTCATGGTGGTATTTAAATCATCCGGCAATGACCTGCTAATCAAAAGTTTTTTAGAGGCAAACAGTCAAGCATTCCAGATATGAATACAAGCTTGATCTCCCTGAAATGCCTAAATTAGCACGGCCCATGATGAATGGTCACGAAAACTAATTCTGTAAATATTCGGTCGAAGTGGGTCGAAATTATTCTACTTTGTAATAATTAGTCCAATCTGTCTTTTCTTTAAGAGATAAAAAGCCTCATTCAAATGACACTGTCAAAGCTTAATCAAAACAGAAACCAAAAGCCGGAAAAAATCCTTAGTTCCAATGAAACAGCAAACAAATTCAAACAAGCAATTTGCTTGCTTTGACGAATATTTGTAATTCAGCGTTGGTCGGAGGGCCGAACAGTAACTAAAAAAGCCAACCGTTTTCAATTATGCTGGAGAGAACTTTCCATGCACTGACCTGTACGAAGAGAAGGATCGCGTGATTGTATGGAGAAGTTCCCAGACGTGGTAGCATAGCAGGCTCTCCCACTATCTACTGAATGAGTTATCTTTCAGTCTTCCTCTGCTTGTAACTGGTCCAGCGCAAAATTCGATCGGTATTTAAGGATAACCGTCAGCGATCAAGAAGAGGGCAGTGACAGAGCATTATGCTTACCTAATCGCTTAAGGGTAACCTGGATGGGTTTTCTAAGAAATTCGATCATGGTCACCTCAAGTTTGACCTCCAACCGGAAAACTGTATATGTGTACACTGGTAATTCTTAGTCATGGACACAGCTATGTAATGATTTCGTAGTTTTCAATGCTCCACTGAGTATTAAAGCTAAGTGGTAAATCACGATAACCGGGAACAACTGTGTTGCTGCCGGAGACAAATACGTCTTTAAAGTGGTAAGTACTGTATTGCATGACTTTCATTAAAAACCATGTTGCCGGTTGTGTGATAAAATTTGTACAAAGTATTAGAATATCCTTACAACGACGAATTGATCTCTAGCAATCGTTACAAAGGAATATGTTATTGTTAGTAGAAAATGTGTTCACTATTTTTTGCCAAATTCCCCTCAACAACAACACCATAAGCGTGTCATTAAGTGTAATTTGGAAGAAGGAGATAAGCTTCATTGTACAGATCTTGACGAAACTCAATCAAAAAGCGTCATAAATAATTCCCGCCTCACCAGACAGCAGCATAAGAGAAACAAATATTTGAATCTACATTCCTTTTAGTTGGCAAGAACTGGTGAACCTTATTGATAATAATTCTTAGGCCATGGAGTTATCTAGCGGGCAAACAGGCCAGAAATTTAACCGATACCCCATTTTAGCAATCATATGTACACCTCCGTGATGCATTACCAACCCGCAGGGAAAAACGTAATGAGATAATTTCATGAGCATTTGACGAGTTAACTGCTAGATATCCATCATAAATGAACAAAGGCAGTTGAAGGATCCGCTACTATTTAGTCATTTTAATGTAATTTCCATCAATTCCAGTGTGAAATCGTTTTTGCCCCATGTTCCAAGAATTTTTGGAATTTCTAACTCAGTACTCATTTATCATATTAGGAAATGAGACATTTTGAATAAGACCAAGATTAAGGCGTTGATGCATTTATATGAAGTGTCAGATTTAAGTTAAACTGAAATAATAACGTCCTACTCAGTAAAACGTGTTTAATAACTTATAAAAAGGAAAACACGAGGACTCCTTAAGCGAAACTATCGTTTATTTGTATTGCCTGCTTTCAGAGAACCAAGGGAATAATTCTGTTAGCACTATGACAAAGTTTCTCCTGTCACTGGTGCAATCCATTTTGATCAGTTTGTAAGGCTTTTCTCAGTTTATTCATGTAACACTGAATAACTTGGACGAGGACAAGAAACCTGGATAACTTCAGAGAATTTCCTTCCGGTAATGTCTATTTTCTAAGCGTTTTTCTTGTTAGTACATCTTATCAACCCAACAACACAATTAGAGGGTCGCCTGACTAAGGGGCTCAGCATTTCCTGCTGTTGCGCAGAATAATTACATTCCGACTTCTTGCACTATTAATCCATACTCTTATTCACTTCTATTTGGAAAATGCAGTGTGAACTATCGGTATAATCTAAGCCAGGATTAAAGAAACAAATTGTCGTAACACGTTGACATGAGTACAAATAATTTTGCGGTTGCTTTCAGATGCAGTTGCCTTCCTCTGTGAAAGGAATGCTAATGGCATAGTTTATTCCTCTAGTATGATGGCCAGAAACAAAATTTCAAATTGGCCGAAGTATTTTAATCAGTTCTTCATCACCTAAATTGTGATACCAAACGATTTTACCCTTTCTTTCGCATCGTTTCACTGTCACGACTGCAACATGGGTGATCAATGCAGTGTTTAAATGACCTTGGTAAAAGGTCAACTTCTCTGTAAATCAATATTCTTCCCTAACGAAAATTTTCCTGATCACGATCAGCCATGACTATTAGACCCCAGTTAACGCAAACTATCCATATTAATAACTAATTATTTTCAGCCTATAAATATGGGCTTATCCGCGAGTTGAATGTTTGACAAAAAAAATGTTTCTGTTGCTCGAGCGACTTTGACATTATTTATGAATGCAAAGTAGGATCACTTCTGCACCCTTCCAACTAAGTTTATGAGAATTTCGTTCACCAGTTGGATTTCATTTTCCATGTTTGGATGCGTTTTCCTAAGCAAATAGGGTCACCCAGTTTTAACTGATATCAATAGAGCCTACAAACCGATATAAGAAAGGAAACCTGCATATAAATTTATGAAATTTTTTGAAGCTTCTTTATACCTCACCGGTACTGGATCCATCCGAACAATAACAGTAAATTTTTGAGTGCATTCCAATCGGCAGTACCCGCATTTCTCATGTTGAAATTAAACAGAATCTTGACCGGACTTATGTGAGCACTAAATGCGGCCTCCCGTACTTCAGATTTATTCTTAACTTGTCACCACGTGCCTCATTTTAATGCCTCGCCTTCGGATAAAATAAGTTCCCCGATAAAACGTCTTGACTGTTGAGAGTAGAATGAGTGACGTCGGAAAAATTGTTTCAGTCTTACCCAATTCTAGCCTCGATGACCCTAGTGGAATCAAATGGAGTTGTTTATTCGTGATTGTGGTAAGCAATAAATATTCAGATTTTCCCTCCTTCAGCATACAAAATTTTCGCTTCCCTGCACATAGGAGCATGAATAAATACACATACAAAACAACCACACAAGAACATAATGATCAGAGTTGAAGTACCCTCAATCAGTTTTACCCGTTCGGTCGCTCAGTCCATCTAGCTTAACCTCGATTTTGCCTGAATAGGTTCACGATTGTTTCGATGAACTTGTTAGTTTGGCTGTGTCCATTTATACGCATATGGTATGTGCATGCTTACCTGGGTATTCCCCTTGTGTGTCTGCGTGTTTCATCAGTAAGCACATACAAGTGTAGTCAAGAAACAGGGTGCAAGTTACAGTCATTATAGTACACTTTTTTGAGTCGGATAGTTCAGGTTCAAGAGGAAAGACTATAATAGGGGTAGCAGAAGCCAGGTTTTCCACACATACACACACAACCACAGTCAAGCTCATAAGCTGGGTAAATTCATTCGATCAAACACCCTCGTCTGAATGACTTGTTCATCCGGAACTCACACGGAAATTAGGTCTGCTTGCCTCTGTTACGTTTATTTCAATACGAACATACAAGCTCCCGAACTATTAAAGGAACGATTCACCACTGATGGGTACGATCAAATCATACTGGCAGCATTATTCCATTTGAATTACCTTTACAAAGTTGGGCTGAACAAAACGAAAGCAATCAACGAGTGAACTTTGATTCAAAGCAACTGAGAATTCAGAGACTTATTGAGTTTTAAAGGTAAAAGCCACAGCGGATGACTGGTGATGAACTAAAACAAACACCCCGCTGAAGTTCCTAATCGATGCTTTCCGCTTTATGGAAAATTAATTTCGGATTACCTCCGAATAATTGGACTCAGTTATATTCCGACTGTGATCCCAATCTAATCTTCCTGGATGAGAGAACCCATGGAACATTTGATCATCAGGTAAAAAATCTTAAGGAGACAGGAGTTAACACTTTGCAAAACGGCGGTATCAGTTAGAATTCTCCCTGAACGACTATAATAATTATCGTAAAAATCTGTTTCATGGCTGCTTAAAAGAAAAAAATTTAAAGGGTTTTACGGTCTGATTGATGGCACTAAATTCACTCCTGGCTGCTTAAGATTGAGTCGCGTAGGGAAGACAACTGTCACTAGATAAGTTGACGACGAAACAATACAGTCTGACGTCTCCATAGTGTTTGTATCCAACTTAGCGCATAAAATCGGTTCGGAATCATTGACCCTATTGAACAGCTCCAAAAAATAGTTCCAGATAAGGTTGAAAAACTTAAAGAAGATATGTTTGCTAATGATGAACAAATTAAAATGAAATTATCTGCCGCCCACCCAGTAAGTAAGTAAACTAAGTAAACTAGCTTCAGAATGCATCACATCGAAAATGCTCACCATTTTGGAAATTTTCCGAAGTTTTAAGTTTCCGATATGTTTATGACACGTTAGAAACTCACCATTCAGAAGGACTATAAGCATATACAGAAGAGTGACGAAGAACGACAAAATTTGTCTAAACTGGATTAACATGTAAGCTGTTATATTTCCTGATAAATAATTTTGGTTCGTAGTTCAATGTCTGAGTGGTACTGTAATCGCTCTAATGGATTTGGCTAATGAGCTAGTCTCGATTTACCTTCTTCTTCAGTCAGACAAACGTGTTCATTTGGTGATAAATTGCATCTTACTGGATTCTGGAATGCTTTAAAAGTTTTCAGGATTGTTCTCCCTAGACATCCATTGAATCATTTCACATAGGTAGGCAGATTTTGCCTGGTCACATAGATCATTTGAATTAATGTGGCAAAACCCACGAATACAAATCGTTCGATAGACTGAGGATTAGAAGCGATTCACCTAGAAACATACATTGTAATCAGACTTTGGCTTTCATGGTGGAAACTGCGTTTTGTTTCATTCATATCTGACTTAGACATTCTATTACGACGTGCTCAGAAATAGCATTTCATTTTATTTTTTACGAAAACCATACCAAACAAAGGATAACTCAACAACACGCAAAATGAATGAGAGTAGCCCTCTGAAGTCCTGATTACTTCGATGTATCGCAACGTACAAGATCTACTTTTATATGAAACTGAAGATCTATGTGACTCAGTAATTCGCTTTCGCTTCATTTCAGACCCCAATGCAAATTTGTTGTGCGCTGCACCATCCACGCTGAAACCAAATATCAAAGGTAGGTGTGTCTTTTAAACGAACTCTTTCAAGCACTATTAGTTTCATTTTCTTGCTATATCAAATTACAGCAAAATTTTGGAAATTTTTCCATCGAACACTGCTAGTTACCATGCAAACGAGGCATTGATTTTGCGATTGCATTTGTTTTTATATCAGTTACTAACACTTGTAAAAGTATCAGTTTGATATGAACAGTCCACAAAGAATGAAAAACCCTCAATTTCTTGTCGTTTTCTGTTCCATCGAGCTCGGATAACATTCATCGACACAGTTGAATACACTTTAGAAATCGCATACCAAAATATTCATCTGCTTATCAAACCATTTACCAAACTACCTACTCCCATTTAGATGGTCAGTGTTGTTATAATCATCCTCATCATCCAAGTTATCCAAGTCATCATAATCATCGTCATCACCATCATCATCATTTTCACTAATATCATCATACTCATCAGAATCAACCAAGTATTCCGAATCATGATCAAAATCAGCACCTTCAACTTCCTCCTCCTCTTTGTCATCATCGTCCTTAACAGGAACGAAACTATAATCATAACTATAGGCAGAATTAATACCATCACCCGAATCATCCAAGTATACTGTGTAATCTGAACGATCCGAGTCATCATTATCATCCTCCTCCGAAAAATCAAAGTCATCATTTTATTCATTATCTTTATCCGTATTTTCAGTATTATTACTGACGTCCATTCGCCACCGTGTCTGTCCATCCTCTCTCCGCATAAACTCCATACAGTTTGACACTGATATCTGCTCATCCAAAACATTTTTTTACAGATGTTCCGTTTTTTACGCACTCGTACAGCATGAATCCAGTTGCTGGATTACTCGGGTCAAAGCAAGAGATGAGTGAGCGAGCACACATCCGATCGTACGTTCAGCTTAGTCTGTGTTTGATGAGCTCGGCTTCCGCTTCTTCCCAAACACTTGCATACATGTCCATCCCTTGAGCGTACAACCTGATTAGCTGTCAGGAGAGAAACAAAAATAGCGCAGTGGATAAACAAAGTCGAAGAATGACGACTAAAAGCAGAGTAAACAATCATGGTGAAAAGCAAAAGACAAATTTGACTCAGCCATTCACATTTTGGCTTCTTGTTTTGGATGCAGTTTGCACTCACACAAACACACGAGAAGAAAGCTGCATGCACTGCTCATGAAATACTGAAGGGTCATTTTGAAGACAGCCGTTCCTTAAATCACCAAATGATTTGGGGTCAAGCCTATTCCTAAGTAAAGACCCGGTATATGAGTCCGACCAATGGTTTGTAATCTTTTGGACAGCCAGCTGAGAGGAAATCAAATCACTGGCTTAGAAAAACCAACAACAACAACTTACACAAGAACAACAACGGTAGAGAAATCCACATCAAAAATAAAAAACAACAACAGGGACATCGACAACCACAACAACAATAACAACTACGTAACAGAAAAAATAGCAATCTGAAAAAGATCAGCTGGAAAAATTGTAAAAAAATATCGCCCACGCCATCATTAGATTCAGAGTAGTACCTCACGCTGATGGATTGTGAACTGCAGCATGGCGGATAGGGTAAATACGATACTTCTTTGCGTTTACGAAGTAGACAGATATAGAATCACACGACACATTCTTGTTATCGGATCTTTTTCAACTCATTGGTTATCCTTCTACAAGGTTACTGTCGTCGCAACCAGCATAGCCTGCCAGTGGCAAGAGAACTTACCAGGACAATCTGATCTGCTAAAACGACATATTTCTGACAAAAATTATACGGATAATACTAAGTAGTGACTTGGTTTCATCGTAATGGAAGAGACTTTCCATTACTAGTCGTTTCTGCAGTGTTACAAAAAGTCGGAGTAGTAAGAGACAAGGATGGATCTGGAAACAGTATTTATTCTATAAGCAGAAGAACCAACCAAAAGTAAACCACTCTCAAGCTTTACATTTACACAGCAGGATTAACTGGTAAAACGAGAGAGACAGACGTGCTTTGATAGGTCAGTTTATGAACAATGAAAGTAATAGTTCCGCTCTTTGAAATCGGCATAAGGAACCGAATGCTGCACTAGAAGGAAAATCCACACACTCGCTACGAGTCAAACAATCGGCAAAATAAGGCCAGAATTGGACATATCACGTTCAGTCTACCAGGTAGATATTCTGTTCCTGATCTACGGTGATCGCTGCTTTGGAGGGTGATGATTTGTTTTCCTTTCGAAAGTATTAGAGGTTTTAAGCTTTCTATTTTTGAGTAGACCTAATAATGTAATAGTTATAACAATAATACATTCTGATCTTATAAAGAATGGAGATAACTCACTGCGTTCCCGAAATACCGATCTATTGGATTCCGAATAGGGAAAACAGACTGCTGGTGCATGGGCTGGAATCAGTTAAGGCTGGACAAACATCGAGGTCTGACGAGTGATCAATTCACTCAGTTTATCCTTACAAGCTATCCGCCCTAGTGTGTGTGCTGGTGATTATTTTCTACCGAGGATTATGCTCTTTGTTGCTTCCTACTGAAGCACCCTGCTGTGCAACTTATTAAATTGCTCAACGGGGAGCGTGTCTCATTGAGATTCTTCTGTTAGAAAAAAATGTGTAAAAGAAAGGGAAAAATGGTTGCCGCACAGGGTCGATCCTTAGTTTAAAGCCGTTTACGCAATCATGTTCACTGTAGCCCAAAGCTACATTTGTGTGGTCAGCGAGCGCATACTGCTTCCCCGTGGTGAATCGACTTCTTATCTGGTCAACCCCTGGGGACAGCAATTTTGCATAAACTACAGTTCATGTAGGCATTGCCGATAACATGAGACAAAACTGGAGGACTTTCTACACGAGACAGCTGACGAAAGTCTCACGACAGTATAGCGCCCGTGATCGACAAAATCGCTTTATAATGCCAGACGGCTTTCCGCCTACAATAAAACTGAATTCGATTAATTTCACGCCGACTTGAAACAGCTAAATGACGAAATAAGCGAGGGCGATTTCAAAAAACCCTCATTCTTAATTATTTGCTTTTTGTTTCGAGGCGTTGCATTAGTCTTACGTTGAGTAACATTATTCATCCACATAAAAGTTATCTGATTGGTAGTGAACACAAACCTCCGAATTCATTTGTGGATGTTTGCATGAATAAACCCAATATTCGACGGTGACAGTGCTAATCACTTCAGTAGTAACAGTTTAATGATAGTTCCTGAACAAACTGATTGTCAGTATATTCTTAGACAATCTCACTAACGCTCAGTATCAAACAGATCAGAATTGGACTTTGCAGAGAGTAACTGAAATACTCCAATCGTAATTTATAAAGATTTGCAGTAACATGTGGATTCATGTCTTGTCACAACTGCAACATAAACGGGACCAGTGCTCTTCAGAGAGGTTGTCAAAATTACCCTAATGTAAAATCCCGATATTCTTACTGTCAGGGTCAACAGGACAGTGTAAGGCCTGCCAGCTTGCTCGTAGTAGACTTGAACTGAATCAGCAGGAATTTTCAGTTTAGTAGTGAAAGACGAAATTCGATCGAGATAAACACTTCGGAAAATTGAGGCATTACCAGCCGATTATTAAAATTAGTAAGACTGTGTTGTCAACTCAGTTTTTATCACAGAAGACTAGAGATTTACTAATCACATTACAACACATCTTGGACTTAACGAATAACATTAACGAGAAACTCGGTAGATCACTTCTGAATTTTTGTCAAGACAAATTTCTATTCATTTCTGGTGTCGCGCCCATCCATTTTCGTGTTCTTGTTAACCAATACTATCTCAGTTTTTAGAAACTTCTTAGGCTCATTGGAAGACTCCAATAACTACCACACTCTTTAATGTTGTTTGGCCATGACTCAGGTGCATTCAGATTTGACAGGGTTACATTGATACAGACAATAGGGATTTTGTTTGAAGAACTACGGAGCACTATTCTGGAATTTTCATACCCTTGCGATTTGAAGATTCCTACAGCAATCCGTTGATCATGTGGCTTCGATATGTGTCATGTAACATGGTCTTTAAATGGAGAAGCGTCTCCTAAGATAGGCTCAGATTTACGGTGGAGTAGTATTATTTTCTAGCAACGACTTTTGTTTCAGTGAAAGTGAGACTTTAGAGCAATTTTAAGGTTACTTGTCCCTGAATTATTCTGCGAAAGTGCAGCTCATTGGAATTCGAAAAACCAGTCGACGATATTATCCTTTGTTAGTTTGCAGTGAATAATGACAGTGAAGAGGGCTACGGAGTTGTCAGGGAAATTTCAGACATACAAACTATTTGAAGAATGCAAATCCTCACTCCCGATTCATTTGCATTGCGTTTTGTCGCACTGGATTAAGAAAGAGTGCGCTGTACTACCTACAGAAATTTTATCCGAAACGACAAACCGAAGGAAATTGGCAGAATATGCAAAATTTATCTATACTGGTGTAACTTACAGAGTCCATAGCATTTTAAAAAGCCCTATTAGAGCCCGAGGTGATCGCAAATGATAAGTTAGAGGTAGAAAAAGGCAGTCGGGCATTGATTTCTGTAATATACGACCTTGATCACGATGGTGAGTTGTAAAGCGGTTTCTTTCAGTTTGTATTAATGTTGTTGTTCTTTTTACTTTTTAAAGTGCCAACACGTGCTCTCCCTAGAGTCTTGCCATTTCTTTGGCTTATACAGATTCAATAAGTATAAATAGGAAAATCAGTTCACAACACACTTGTCAAAATAATTGAATGTCTGCCACGACTGCTTCCAGGGTTTAGTTATGGGCAGCAAATAACGAGTTCCTTGTAGCTGATCAAAGCTGGCAAGCTTTTTCTTCAAAAAATGAGAGCGTTTCCTGCCACTTAGTTAAGGCAAGATATAGTTAGATGTCACTTCTAGATTTGCTAGCAGCTGTTTTTAGCATGTGACATAAAGCAGAGTTAATCCATCACACGTGGGTCGGCATTTCCTTTTTACATGATCTATTTTTACCTTTTCCACCTTTCAAAAATCGAGCTCAACAAATATAAACGAATGTTTCACCTGTAGCACGCTTAAGTGAATTTAGAACTCGAAGTGATACCACAGGTTTTCGGTTGTCTAACAGCCACTGGCTCTCAAGCTATTCTTGTCCGCTCACCTCAAAGTAGAATAGGCACACTAGTTGTCATACGTGACCCAAAGACGGGACTTAATAATCCAGCATGACTTTCATCCGTGAATTTATTCAGCAACAATTTTTTTCCACTCTGGTCACGGCGTCTTGAAATATCAGTGCTGTAGCCAGTGGCCCCTAAACGGCAGCCGACAACAAAACCTTGCAGGATTCAGTTTACCCGTGACCTTTTGCAAACCTAAAGTGAATTTCAGAGCAACACGTTCTCGACCTGATAAGAGATTAGTGAAATTCCCTTCCTTCGATCCTTTCTGTTTCCAGATGTTCAATAAACAGCAGGTAATGAGCAACAGATTTTCCACTCCAAGTCTCAAATGAGTATTGGATGGTAACGCATTTTTCTGAATGCCAATTAATTTTACTGAGGGCCGTTCGAAATAACAATAAAAAATCATTCTCCTTATAAGAAAACTCATCCTTGATTTGAATCTATATGCATTGTTTCTTCTACAAAGTTACAACACATATATTCAAGCGAGATAACTGCTCTAATTATGTTGCCAGTTTAACGTAATACGATGAAGATTTCCTTCTTATGTCACCTTTTTGTGAGCTATGATATACCATTTACTGATCACTACTTAATTACCACCACGAAAGGAGATCATCGGAAAGTTAAACTCGGGGATAGAAGCCCCAAGTGCACCTTGTAATTGAGTTTTCGTTATCGTTTTTATATCGGCTGACCTGGGGTAACACTTCATGTTTATTCTATGTTTGTTGCAGTGTGGAAAGGGACTTATCTGGTACATTTTTAACGAACTGAGCTAGGACTTTCATGAAAATTCTCCAAGTGAGAATGAAAATACAGTTGACTTCTCTTTTTATCAAGTTTTCTGTCTGGAAAATATGCTTCTAACGAATTGTTCTGAGTGCTCCAAGACATTGAACAGAAATTAGCAAATGTCAAACTCCACAAATGCTTAAAATTTGAAATTTGCCTTCAACAGTGAAGTCGATTACTTCGCCCTCGTGTAAATAAAATGAAAATTCAGAGAATCTCAACTAATCAGTCATTAATTCAACATCAACCACGATATCATATTTCACTGTTGATTAAACAGAGTTTTAACGCAAAATCTCTCGACTACTAAAGTAGTATCCTTAAGCTGTTCACCTAAGTTTGAAGTTGACTGCAACAGTGAATAAAAAACGAATTCTTTCAGTTCAATGACCAAGTTATTCATTATAATTTTAACCTAAAATGAATTATCAATACCAGTTTTCCCAAATATACTGTATTTTAACATACCTACATGTCTCTGTTTTGCAAGCTTAGGTGATTCTATCTTGGAAAACAAGGTTTCGTGCATTCAACCACAGGAAACCCGGCTATCTTCTCAAGAGCAACAAAAACGGAAAAAAGTGTTTATTAAAACAATGATTTGTTGTCTAGCGAGTTTTAAATATATTTGTGTGAACTACTGACTAAAAAGCAAACCATTTTCATACCTTTCAACAAAATCAGATTTTGGTGGCGAAGTACATTTGGAATATCCATGCATGAAGCATCAGATATGCATACCAGAAAAGAGATGGTAATAGTTAAACCGGCCATTTGCCTCCGAGAATTATTATTTCTCATCATCTTATTAATAACATTATGTACATATCATTTATACCAACGGCAAAATTTTCATTGCAAATTAAATATATTTTTAATAAATATAATTTGTTTGGCAGTATATAACATTTTATCCTTTGGAAAATCTGTCTGTGCTACTAGCAGACGTGTAAATGGGTTGTAAAACGTGTATCTTGATACTCCGTGATTCGGGCTTATGAGTACACAGCAATTTACTGCCACAGAAATACAGAAATCACTTCCCCATCACTTCATATTCTACAATGTAATTTTACAGAACCGATACATTGATTAACCGTTTACCGTAAAAATAAGTCGCTGTTTTTCTCCAGCCCCGTGTTTTATCAATCCAAAACTTAAACAAATCCCGGTTATCACAATCGAACAATCGGTCGGCTCCACCGTTAGCCTCAATTGTGAAGCCGAGGGTACTGGACCTATTCGCTATCGTTGGTTTATGGGCAACACTGTGGCGGATTGGATCACAAATGGCCAAGGTGCTCGGGGTCCAACGTTAACAATCGATCATGTGGGTCGAGAACACACGGGACATTATACTTGCCAAGTCTCTAATCTGGGTGGCAGTTTGAACTACACCTATAGGGTAGTTGTTACCGGTAAGTGCTTCGTTCGAAGTGTGATATCACTTTGAGGCGCGGACGAAAAGGATAGATTTCCTGCCTTATTTTGTAGCCTCAACCAGTACGAATAGTTGTAATATTTAAATAGTACAAACCAGCCGACGATATGCAGGTCAGAAGTTCCGCATTGTCCTGACCTTTGCCAACGGTTATTAGGTCAGTCGGTCAGATTCACTATCGCAATTTAATAGAATGATTAGACTAATGTAGAATCACTGTATTCTTTTTAGCATAATTGAAAAGAGAATTTGACTCTTGGGTATGCAAAATGAATATCACTGTCCGTTATTCATAAAACGTTTAGCAAAATCGAAAAAGACGAAAAATGAGAAAGTGTGAGGGGACCGAGGCAGTGCGTAAACCGCTTCACTTTCACCAACTTTTAATGTCAAATGCTCGTTGAAAGCAATCCTTTACCGCTTAGTCAGTAGGAAATTCCAAGTAATAAATATTTTAAATCTTTATTTGTGCTATAAGTGTCTGTTCAAAAATTGACCCGTTGGGTCTTTGAGCAGAAATTCAAAATCCTTCTTCGAAATAACCCAGTGAATGGTAAATAAGCAACTATTTTGCCTAAGGAGATTAATTCGAAATTGTTCTTCCACTTCGGAAGAATTATTCCAAGATAAAGTGATTTTGTATGATTTAACCTTTGGGAGTTTGACGGTATGACTGCGAGCAGAACTGCTTCACCAAGCTAATAATAACAAAAACATTTACATTAGGATGATTCAATTTCAGTAAAATTCCTTGTGATTATATCGATGTCTGGATCAATTAGCATAGATATTCTGGGCCATGAACGTTGAACCAGCAAACAACGGACCAGTCACCCATACAGTAAATCACTCACATGGGCACTCAATCACTCACCAAATCCAGTTAGTCTGTCAGTCACTCAGTCACTAAATTTAATCACTCAGTCAGTCAATAAGTCATCAGAGTCAGTTAGCAAAAACAGTCAACAAAGTAAGTCATAATGTGAAATACTAAAGTTGGTCAGTAGCATAGTCACACATTCAGTCACTCAGTCACCAGAGACAGCGAGTCAGCAATGCATTCAATCAGTCGGTCATTTGGTCGGTCAGACGGTCAGTCATTCTTCAAAATCTGTCGGCCATCGAATTCATTTATTTAGTCAGCCAGTCACCAAAGTCAGCGAGTCAGTCCCTCATTCAGTTATTGAGTTATCAAAGACAGTCAGTCGGTGAGTAACTCGGTCAATCAGTCTTCCGTCAAAGTCAGTCAGTCAATCTGTCAGTCACCAACATCAGTCAATTCATCAGTCCGTCATCAAAGCCAGTCAGTCAGTCACCAAAAGAAGTCAATCAACCAGTCAGTCACTCAGTGATTCAATCATTAAAGACAGTGAGTGAGTGAGTGAGTTAGTCAGTCAGTCAATCAGTCAGTCAGTCAGTCACCAAAGTCAGCTTGTCATTAAATCAGTTAACCAGCTAATCATTAAGGTAATCGGTCATTCAGTAAGTCGGTCAGTCATTCATTCAGTCAACCAGTCAGTAAACCAGTCATCAAAGTCAGTCAGTTCGTTAGTCGGTCAATTAATCAATCAATCAATCAATCAGATAATCATCCAGGCAGACACCAAGCCATTCAGCCAAAGAGTCGGTCATGAATTTTCCTCCGTCAGCCAGTCAGACAATCAGCCCTCTGTTATTCTCGCAGTCATTTAGTCACCAAATTCAGCCTGTCACTCCTTTAGCCAGTCAGGAAAGTCATTCAGTTAATCAATCGGTCAACTTGTCCGCTCCTCTATCTTTCACCCATTCAGTTATCCAATCATTCAGTCAATCAATCAATCAGTCATTCTCTTTCAATGAGTCAGTCATCCATCAGATTCACGCAGTCAGTTTTTTCTCAACGGTAGTCCTCAACTTCAGTCTGTTAGTCACCACATTCTGCCGCTAAACTCGGTCAATAATTCTGAGCTCCTTTGGTGGACCGTTCTGGTGTATTGCTGAACTTTTCAGTTACTTTGTGGGTCCCAGTTAACGAGAACATAATCATTTGAATTTTGCAGTTTAGTATTATTTAAACAAATCGGAATTTATAAACTTTGGATAGATATTCTTTGTATTCACTTACAGTATACTGGTGAAAATTTTTTTTCGATATTCACGCTTGAACGACAGTGGCGTTGTTTAATGTATGTTAACACTGGGATATAGGGTGAAAACAATAAGTTGTATTTTTTAACAGTGACTCTCGGAAATTTTTGTTTTAGTTAGAAATGTCCCTGGATTTAGAGGTTCGAATAGAATCTGGATTAGAAACAGGTTATTTGTTCAATGATGAACTTTTGGCGCTAACCTACTTTGCATCATGGAACGCCTATAAACCACGTAGACCGCATTAATATCATGTTACAAGATTTCTGAGTAAAGAAATGCATGAGAAAGTGTAGTAATCTTTTGTGCACATGTATTTATCCAATACCTCTGTTTTTCTGTGAGTAGTTAAGATATGCTTACCAGGTAGATTAAATCTCACTTCTCAAAACTTGTCCCGGTACATAATGACAACCAAAGGCAGACAAGGGGTCAACCTGCGTGGTACTCCACCGGAGTCAGTCTAATCTGCCTAAAAAATATCTGACCAAGAAGAACGGAAATTAAGCAAAATTAAGAAGGAAATTAAAGTTCCAGGATAATTTTTTCCCTGACTCCGGTTCTCGGTGTGTACTTGGCAATATTGCTAACGCAACAGATTTTTATAGCCATATTCTCTCTCATACGCACATAACATCTGATCTCCTACTAACAGACAAGAGTAATCGATAAACTATAAATGGTTATATTGATCACTTCCAAATCGAGTGGTGGTTTATGTGGCACAACAAAATTTGCAGTTTCAAAGCAAGCAAAAATTGTGCTGAAATTGGATTCCATACTTGTTAGTTGCACAATACGATACCGTGCGATATAATAACCTACACTGGAATACATTAACTCTCAACAGAATATAGTGCAGTGTTATTCAGTGTACTAGTGTCTGATGGCTGCTTATAACAATTCCTCATCCACTGTGACAACTTCTACGGTTTCTATTCTTGATGAACCGAAATTTTATTCATAAAATTAGCTATTTTGCTTACAGATAAAATTCATCGTTTCAGTCTACAGCGCTAAACTATTTGCCGACAAATAAGTTTAATAACAGTGAGGAAGTTTTTAAAAAAATGTTCTTCCTATCAGCTAACACCAGGCTACAATTCTTCCATTCTTAGGGCCTGTGTTGACAAATTTTCCCTATAGCATAGGTTTACAGGCATGCGACTGAACAAAATCGATTCGAACTGATCATCATTGAAACAAGATATTTTGTTGACTGCTAATTAGGGTGACCAAATAGCAACTTGTTATCCGGAAAAATCACGCATATATGTTTTGCTTCAGTTTTATGGACCACTAAACTGACATAGTATACGAATTTCCACGTTTGTATGCATGATTGCAGAAGAGCTGAGTCATAGGATATGCTTAAATATATGAGTAAGCGATCTAGAGGGGGCGAGTGAATGTGTTTGTTGATGACAGAAATGACGACAAAAATGTTTCTTGAAGCCAGACAAAATGAAGGCTAGTTTGGGTACATTAACACGAGTATCTGTCGTCCGATCCCAATACAACCATCAGAATCCCACAACTATTTTTATCAGTCAGCTTTACGGATGAAAAGCGACATTTCTTTTGAAAAGTTAGTACTCTTACGGGAAAAATTTCCGACTGTTTCAAGGTACTGTGCAAACCGAATGATTCACATTTACAGCGCAGTCGTTATCCGATGGAACATCCGTTTCACGTTACCTATGCTGTGTGCCTATTGACAAATTAGTAATGTGAATGAAAATGCCAGAAACAGGTTTTCCCAGTTTCTTCGAGACCGCTTCAGTGCTTCGGTGCACATGCATATTGCGATCATTTTATTTCTTCAAGCCGCCATTGGAAGAAACATTGAAGGTGGAAGCAAAATCGGGCTGAAGGGGGAATCTATCTGTCAAGAATGACAACCAATAGAAGAGGTAGTAACTGCGAGAGTGTGTAGCTTTAGAAAAGGATGTTGTCGGATAAAAATATAATATGCCAACTTACGGTTTTCTCGACGAACTTTCCTCAACATAATCTTTAAAAACAAAATTTTTCATTACCAAGATATGGTTAAACTGATAGCTTGTTCGTGCTGTTTTTTACTTACATAGTCCAAACTAATTAGTTTTGTGCTTGTGATGTCAGTGACCTTAAACGAGCTATCAGGACTGGTATAATGCACTTCTTAATCCTATACTGTTTGACTGACGATCCCACTGACTTGGGCTTACTGATAGATGTCATTGCCGCAAACTTAGCCTTTCGAACTCACACTGGAACATATTCCACTATTTGATGAGTTGTATTAGCAGCTTTCGAATAAAAGGGGTGGAACTTGAAGTCCAAAGCGTGCCTGTGAACCTGAATCAATTTATTTGGGCGCTGCATAACTGCCTTACCCATAAAACAAGCAGGCCATTGCAAAGGATTTGAAAATAAGATTCGTTAATTCAGTTTTAGCATGGACTGTTCCACTTGGAATATCACTCAGGTGACAAGGTTTCATCTGAACAAAAACGACACAACTGGTATGGCGGTTTGTAAAATATACCGGTTGAAACTTATATTAACCGAAGTTTCTTATATTGTTGGAGCGCGTTGTTTTAATTTGTATCTTGATCACTAGTGATCTGGTGAATTTCGCTTTTATTATCGCGAGTTCCAAGATCTCACTCCTTTTCCACACCAGCTGGTGGCCATGATCCGTTCATTTTCTCACCATAACTAGTCTGCTTGGACTCTGTTATAAATAGGTCTATACCAATGTCTGCTCCTGTGGCACTTCAGCCGGTTATCAGCGGTTGTAAGATAGATTTTCGAGTCTACGATGAACTACTTTAATGCAATACTAGTGTTTTAATGCAGCAACCTACAAGCAGGGGCTATGATAGAACCTAACGACAGGATGAATGTGATATCAAGCACACCGTACTTTTTATGACAAACGAACCATAATTTACGTGAACTAACTCGATTAAATTTACCGTTTTACCTTTTGCTTCCATGCAAAGAACTTCCATCGGCAACACCAAAAATTGTCAGCAACGCAAAAAATCAAACTTTCCAAAGTGATTCAAGTGCCTCATTGACGGCTCGAATTAAATGTGCATGTGATGAACCGGTTATACAGGTAAATTTCTTTAATTTTTCAGTTTTGTTGCAATGAATCAGGATTTCATATCGGTCGCACTAACTTCGTTAGAAAAACCGTTTTATTCGTGAATTTAGTAGGCATTTTTATTTTCATCATTTCATATTGTTTAGAAATATTGTTACTCAGTTTGGAGAAATAAAGCCGATGATGAAAGCGGGTTTTCAAATATGTACTTGTTTAGTTTCAGATGAACGACCATGGTTTTACTACTGAAATGATTGCTGGTAGCTAAAAACTTAACTCATGTTCCCTGATTGAAAATCACTTACCCACTGTCCCTGACTGTGATTGCTGAATGACATCTGGTCTTATGAGTAGCCGTTTCTAGAGATTTCGTGATACACATACTGTTACTAGTTACCTGGCAGCTACTGATATTGAACTGAGCCAAACAGACACAAATTGTGTTATAGATGACCACCGAGTGACTGAGCATCCACAGCCAGTGAGAAGCAATCCATTCAGTCACTGTCCACTGACAACAGAAAGTGAGGAGATAGAAATTCCACTGGATTGACATACTCCTTTTCGATTACTGTGATTATTTTGCGAAAGATACTTCCATTATACTTATCTGGGTAAAATGTCTCACATTCAAGTTTTGGTAAAAACGAATCAAACCAATTGGTGAGAATGACTACTTTACTTCCGCCTCCCTCGGGTAGTGGCTTATCGGATATTCTGCTAATTTTTAACCCAAATGTAATTCGTTATCACACTGGATGACGATTAGTTTCAATGATGTGGTCCGCGCTTCGCACTTCTTTACCCAGTCGTGGTCCGACAACTTTACCAACCGTCAAGAGTGGCATTTGTTTTCCATTCATTTTATCCAAAAAAATCACTCAAAACGTACAATATTTAGAGTTGCTTTCTCTGTCAAAGAGGAGTGGTTTGCACACAAGCAGTTGACAGTGAGCTGACCCACTGTTTCTCTGCTGTAGGTAACTACGAGACTTTTTAATAACGATATCGGGTTGTGATGACATAAGAGAATAATCTCATAGGGCTGGTCCCAGATACGATATCATAAAGCCCAATAAGAACAGAATAATTAACTGTTGTTTTTTGTAGTGGTTGAAACGTGTTGAACCTGGCGAAGAAGAGAAATACGAGAAAGCTGGGGCTACCAAAATCCCCTTGCCAAATGCACGAGAGTCAGAAGTGAATGAAATGTTTGTGATTCTTGGTTCGTGGGTTGGTTCGCCGGCGGTAATTGATAAGACTGTTGTGCATCCAGCGGAAGATTCCTCTTCCGATTCTAACCTGGCACGAAACAGTGAACAGACTGGCAAACCAGCCATGTACTATGGAGCAAAATCTACAGGCAAAGAACAAATATTTATCACCCGAATGCACTTACAGAAGCCGCTGGAAAAAGACAAGCACGGGGGAAAGTACGTGGTAATGACAATGAGCCTGTCAGATGTTAAAAGTATGGAGTACGCGGTGATGTACGTGGATATATCGCAAGGTAAGAGTTAAATCTTTGTGAATAATTTATTTTCACTATAGCTGGACATAACTCAACATGCCGATTTACACTTTGTGACATTAAAAATTACTGGCATAAGTCTGCAAATGCTTGATTTTATCCCAGTCCGTTCCACGGTCTTTGGGTATGGAGTGAATGGTCAAAGTATTCTTCAGGTGAAAAACCCGTATCATAGATACTCCGATGATCTTCTCTTTAAGGTGACAATGGCCATAGTCAGAATGACGTTATCCGGACTCATGCACCAGTTCGGCTGCAGTTTACATTAACAAAACTTTTCTCTTCTGCAAAGAAAAATCATTCACTGAAGGCATATTACCATCCATCAACAATGCTCAGCCTCTTATTGACAACAACGGGAAGACAGCACAACTAAATATTTTTGTCCTCATGCCAAGCTGAAGACTGTTTATGATAGACAACATAGTTGGAACAGGTTTGCAGAGCCTCACATTTAGCCGCGGTAGTCTGTGTTCACCTCACAGAACTACGGAGAGCGACCAGAGCCAACATTATAATCGTTCTTTGAGTGGTAATAGCCACTGCTAGCAGAATAATCCGCAAACAGTACTTTTATTTGCACTTCAACAACACGTTTCGACTACTATGGGAATAATTTATCAAGTAATGTTTTACGACCAGAACTTGGCTTAAGATTTACATCTATGACTAACGTTTTGCTATTGATATAACATCATTCACAAAAAAACAAGTGCATGACTTACCGATTTTTCGATTTAATTGCTAATTTGTTTGGTCCGGATATTATCAACGCCAACCATTTTGTGCGAAATTTCTAGAGGGTAAAATTCGGCAGGCTACGGGTTCTTTGCTGCCAGTCCCACCACCCCCGAAAAAAAGAAATAGTTTCCATCAGAAATACTGGCTGTTTTTCACACATTTCTTGCGAGACAATGTGCAACAAACAATTTTGAACACTTCTGAAATGTGGTCTGTTGGATTAAATTATTCACCATATGATATCATCACGCAACTCACCATAAAGAAACCATGGAAGCACTGTACAGCTGTTTCACCCTTGTTAGGAATCATCAGCAGTGCATATCCACCGCGCCCGAACTGGGACGCGAACGATTTGTTGAAATTCACCACATGATGTTGCACCTATCCGTCACTGATTTGCATGGTTACTGTCCGCTAGCTCAAGCGATCGACCCCTACTGATAGATGACTCTGCAGGTAGCCTGAGTACGACCAAGGCTTTGGATATGACCCACCGATTTTGACTAATTAGTGCACGGTAATTGTAGGAGACTGAATGTTTGACCCGTTGAGTAACTCAAAAGCAGGAGAAATAAGCGACTTCGTTTTTCCGGAGCTTTCCCTAATTTCCCGCGGTTCTATTCTCAGAGGAAGCAACTGTCTAAGGTATTTAGATTGATTCTTTAGGTTATATTGCGCTCCAACCTGAGCATGCATTTATATTGGCTTATTTTCAATCTCCTGCCCTCTTGTCAGTTTTATGGTAGGAAATAAAAATCTGGATTGATGGTCGGCAAAAAGTGATGTTAAAATAGTGAGAAGGAATTTGAGTAAAACATCCCATTTAACTGGCTCATGAAATACCTTCTGTTTATTCATGTTTGCTGGCTTTCAATTTTACCGACAGATTGCTCCAATTCCTTTTTTGTCAATTATTTTTTTCACAGACCCGAATTTTCTCAAAGGAAGACGAATTCTCATCTATTTTCTGGTTCCATTCTGTCTTCTCTTCGCCTTGTTGGGTTTGATCGCCTACATTTTTATCTGTCGAAGACGAAGTTCTTCGGGCAATTCGTTGTCGTCCAGTAACGAACGCTGTATTTTACGTACAACTGAGATCAGTCCACAAGCATATCAGGTTTCTTTGAATGGAAAGAAGCCTTCCAGTCTAAATGTGTCTTCTCGTCACTCATCACACAGTCAAAATACAGCTAAACAAGCTTATTCGCTGCTTGGAGTTCAATCACCATTATTTCAAAATGAAATTCGACCTAATGCGGCAAACAACGGCTTCGATCACCAAGTAAAGTCACCAAATCCACCTTCGAACACAGCGTACTATGCTGTTGGTATTTCACCTTTTCAGTCAAACTCGGCTTCATCAGTCAACTCCAACTTGCAGCTGGTGACAAACGGAAAACCTGTTCAAACCACAAACAGTACAATATTGTCCAGTTACGTGACAACCACACATCCATCACAAAGAAGCATGGCATACCGACCGCAAATTCCCGTAACAAACATGTATCCAACAGGTTGTGACTATACACCGGGGTTGGCGCAAAACCCCACATTCTACCAGCAGGGATCTACAGCTGCTAGCTCGAAATGTGAGGGGTCGATCGCTGGAGTACCTTGTCCAATGCCACAGTTTCCAAACAGTGCTACTACACCAATGATGACTGTGGCCATGAATCAGCTGAACTCCAATGACGTTTCCTTTGACCAGTATTCTGCCGTAAGCCAAAGTCCCTTATCATCAAGTACGCTTACAAATCACTATACAGCTCCTTTTGGTGAATACATGAGAGGATTTTTGCCGGAAGGAACAGAGCAGGCAAATACAAATCCTTCTGTTTTTCCCCAAAAATGAGTCAGTAATGACACTCCCCAACTACTGGTACATCATGCGGACCTCTGATGGGTCATCACCTTTGGTGCCCGAAACTGGTTTCTTATAATTTTAATGAGCTGAAAGTGCTCTGACAAACTCCACTTTACTGACCGTACAAATCAGAATCAAGCCTACCTGTGTGTGTGTAAAAGCTCTTGTTCTTGGTTACCCCACTGGAAAATTTCCCCACATATTGGTTGCCTTCGAATCTCCCTGACAAGAGCAGACGCGCTAACAACCTCCTAGGCTTCCGAGCATATGCAACCACAGATGCAAATCTTGTTAGTATCGCTAATCATACCGCCATATTATCTCAAGAGATTTTACCGCACACACGACCAACTGGATATTCCAATACTAAGATTCCCCTGACTCGGCTCATTCGTTGACCAGCTTAGGCTGTCAATCATCTTGCAATACGGCACATTATACCTTACGACACCCGAATGTTGCATTTTTTTTAATCGCACATACTCATGCACATAAATGACATCAGAAAACAATGACACTTAAAACACCTGGTTTATGTGCTCAGAAATGTACAAAGAAGTGAGTAGTTTAATTTTATTCATACCGGCCATTTTCCCACCACCAACTGTGCACAGCAGTCAGGCCCAGAAAATTATCCTCATCATGCGTGGTTGCAGCTTGTCGCATAAATGTAAAGATATGCATGTATATATGTATGTCCATATGCATGAACACGCAAGCCACAGGGTACAGAGACTCGTGAGTCCCACGTGCAGAATCTTGGATACAGTCACACACAAATGGACTAATGCATGGACCTAGTTGATGCTGCTCTATTCCATTGCACGGAGGACACTGAAAATAAACAAACATGTAAGCAACTGGGCACCTGTTATGGTTGTTATCACAACCCAGCACTCATGAGAAGTGAATGTAAATACAAGTTCATTCAATTTCACTTTCCTATTGTAAATTAGACCAGAAAATGACATTACAAATGAATCGAACAAAAGTGGAGTGCTTTGTATAGCATGTTGCATCCGGACTGTTATCAGGCCGTAAGACAAACTTTCAGTATACCAGTTGGCATTGAATTTTGTTCACTTTGTACTCGGTGCATGTAAGACGTGTGAAGCCATGGTTATTTACCATTTCACAACTCACAAACACCTGCAAATTTAATACATGAGAAGCAAATAATGTGCGAAATAGCAGACAGAGATAGTAGAAACCGACAAGTGAGACCGAACAAATGCGTAGCAGCCGAAAACAGGAAAAACCAAGAATTAAAACGCAAAGCGAATTGATCAGTTGAATCCATTTATTGTGTTCCAGTGCGTCCTTCGGACTAGCGTGAACAAAGTAATGTCATTAGATTGAAAAAATCGCTGGCTGCTTTTATTCGCAATAGGGTTGAATAGGAAAGATCCCGAAAATTACAGCGACCTGAATCTTTGACCAATTTCTAAGCAAACTTGGGCAACCTATTCAAAACATATTCAGTGCTTCTCATTTAGACAAAATTCTCCTACTAGAATCCCCTGCGGAATATGAAGGAATGAACATTTTTCATCTTTTATCCACAGCTCTATTTTTAGAACTTTACAGAAGTCTTTAATTTATTATATTTTATCAGAGTTTTAATTACCTAGATAAGTGAAGTCCCGGTTCACTTCGCTTAATTTCTGCGTAGTTTTATACTGCGTGCAAATGAAGTGTTTGCATTTCACCAGTGGTGAATGAGATTCCGTTAACTTGCACGTACTAGTTTAGATAGGCAACAGGGTTGTCTACATATATCGTGGTAATCCATCCGATACCTAACCGTATAACGAAGCCCAAGTGCCAAAATAGCAAAGACTCTCTACGTCGTACAACACTTCTTCCGCAAGAACAAGATTTGGACTTGAGCCGGTTCTGCCCTGTTAAGTCATAGGGCATCCCAAGCAAAGCTACATTAATAAGACGATTAGCCGGAAAAACTTAAAACTTCCTGGTGCTCACTCAAGAGCACAATTTTTCATATTCTTTTAAGGATGACGCACTTTTCACAGTCCTCTTAAATGCAAAGTTGCGAAGGTATCGGTGGGAGTAGATTAACTTCGAGTACGGTACTTCCCTTGCTGAAAATGGGTGAAAAGTCGCCGTGGCGGGAAATCGAATCTGACTGATGACACAAAAGAAGCATCAAAAAATTCAGTTCACTACAGGGAGGCGAATGTGTGATCGACTGAACTCAACACCCACTTTCAAACCAGGGGAAGGTGGAGTGAAAAACCTGCGATATATATGTATATGTATATATATATATTTTCATATATATAATGTAGCACGAAACAAAGGTGTGAGCAATAAAACAGCGACCACGTCGGAAACCGGATTACTCATTTCGTGCACATCCATCATGAGCACAAAACATTTGGCGCATGATGACGCATGCGTGCATTATCGATGCGAAACCTAGTTCGGAAAACTATTCATCAGGCATTTTTCATTTCTTATGAAGGACGACACGTTGGCATTTTTCACTTGCAGCTATTGTGCGAAGATACGCTGCGAACGTGGGTCAACTGAATTGGCCCCCGAAGTGATCCATTAGCTATTTATACGACGTCTCAGGAGGTGAATTACTGAGCTGTTCTAATCCTCGCTCACGTCAGTTGCGATTTGCTTGCATGAACAAATAATTTTAACCATCTGACAAGGGCTTCGTTTATTGTCAATGCCCTCCGGGAAGATCACTGAGTGAAAGTGTTGATTTCCTCGAGTTTTTAGTTATCGGTGATCGATTATCGTTGTTTTTCAAAACAACGGCTTAAAATTCATTTTGAAGGACTGCTTTGTGCGAATACTTGTTGCCTAACGGCATGCCTGAAAATGCCTATCAATGAACTAATTCCTCTGCTGATTTACCTTAGGACGAGTACGAGCTTACATCTAGCTCTGGTATCACTTTGTTTTTTCCAAAAGATTTCGAAAAGTCTCCCATTTTCCAGTTGCCTTTTGATATTGCAATTGACGTCTTCTCTGAGAATGCTACTGATGTCCTCGCATACAACGATGTCAATCGCACACCAGGACAAAAGTAGACTGATCTGGAACAATGGCATTGCTCTGCTCGTATTCAACCTCCAAGTAGTTCAACTTCTGAAATGAATGACAAGTGAAGTAGTCTTAAATGGATCAAAATTTGAGCCATCAAAGAGGACGTTGCTAATTAAGGATAAGAAAGAGCTTTTAACCACGCTAAACAAAGTACCAAAAGACTGGAGATTTTTTCTATTTTTTATTTGGTCTTAGTGAGGACTCGAAAGAGGAAACATTTTAGCTTATCCAAAGGGCCGGGCAAACTTTCGAACCTCAAGAATCTGTGGCGTCGGCATGACAATAATCTTTCCTTGAATGGCAAAGAATATTGTGCCACTACGAGCCCCGTACTGCTGTATGGTTTTGAAATGTGGTTTATCCGAATCCAAGATACCAGTTCACTGGAGACGTCTGACATCAGCTCCACGCGTAACAGCGCTTGTGTGTGATAAGAGTAATTCGTTGCCAGCGGCCAAATATACAGCCATATGTCCGACACCATCGTAAGCTCATTGGAAAATGCTATATTCTAGCACTGCCTGCGCTGCATTGGGCATGTATTGCAACTAAATGCCTAATGCCTGAAGCTTCTAGTACAAAATTGGCGTCAAAGTTGGTTTCAGTAATTCGTACTCATCTCATTACATCACAATAGATTAAGAAAAATTTTAAGTTGCATTGGATTAATCAGACGAAAATATGGGCGACAGAGCGATTTATGATGTTCCATGCATAACCCGAAAACGGATGAACACGTTGTGTTAATTATTATCTGATCGAGCGTTTGCATTAAGTCGGAGAGTGGTTCAGGGGAGTTGAAAGGCAACCACAAATTGTTTTCCAGCACACCATGGGGTACTGTACAGACGGATCGCAACAGTTTCCGGTGTGCTCAAGACACGACACTTTGCCAACCTAGGCCATGGACTCTTGAACTTACACAGGACCCGAAAAGCTTGCGTCATATTCAGGGTGTGGTTAGTCTTTTCTAAGTGCGAAATCACTAAAATATTAAGTGACTAAATTGTTCCAGTGCTCACGGTGTCGGCTGGTGCTCACGAATGCGTTCAGACAAGCGCCTGGTCTAGCGGCCGATGTACACTAGCTCACAGGAACGTCTGAATAAATAGACAAAACAAGGCCGCCGAATTAAGTTTATCTTTCAACCATAGTAACACCATGGGACAGGATTTGAACAGGATTCGGAACAATGGCTGCTTAAATATCATATTGATAGCGGTAGCCAGTCTGCTAGCACGGCACTTTTTACTAGCGGGGAAGTGTTTTACTGGCCGTCCCCCGAAAATTTGCTTGCCCCTCTAAATTATCTTGTCGGTTAATCATCCAGAGTAGCCATTTTCGATTAATATTCTTCTTACCACCTAAAGTTCTTCCTCTAAGGTATCTTTGTTACAAATTCCTTCTGCTGTTTGTCAGGTATCTAATTATGTTCCTCTGCATACAAAGAAGTTCAAAGCTATGGAAGCGGAAGAAATATCCATTCCACATGGCTTTTTTCCTTACTGAACGCCGAACAACTGACTTAGTAGCAAGTCCAGAAATGCTATTTCAGTGTCTGACTCAATCATTGTTACGAGTTTCACATTTGGGTGAACCAAGCTGAACTTATTCAGTAGTTGGTTAATTCTCGCAGAGGGGCTGAGTACATAAAAAATGTCATCCACGAAACCTACGTATAAACGCAAGCTGTGGATCGACGATTCAAGTGAACCACCATCCGACATTATTATAAAAATGTCGGCTGCTAATTGACCGGGTAGAGAATCAATATTGCACTATCCTTTTGGCCGTAAATCTGACTGTTAAATTTAAACTGGACATGACATGCACAAAAGAACAATGATTGACTCAAGGTTCCTCTTGGAAGACTTGCTACTGACCCCCTGCTCTCGATAAAGTCACACAGGTATTCGATGTAATTTGTGATCGACACATAGTTAAAAAAAGGTTGCTTTTGAGAAAAAATTCACCATCCTTTGAAATTTAATATTTTCACATAATTGATGTGCTCAGTTGTGTCTTTGAGACTATGTCTTATCATCTGCTCAACGCCTTCCATCGACCTAGCCAACCGGTTTGTCATAGGATTATGTGGCCAACCGCACAAATCGAGACTAGGTATCAAAATAACTCTACCTGTGTGCGCAACTTGAATCAACCGTGCATTCCCGGAATGGTGGTTCTCGTAGGCCGATTTCGTCCGAATGTGGCTGAATCTACTAGATTGTCTCCTTCAAACGTCTCAAGTAGTTGGATAAAGATTTCACTATTTGATGTACTTTACCATTCTCCTTTGCCCTTTTTGGAAACCTAGACTTGTCATTCACAGTGTTTTCCATTTTTGCTGCGTACTTTAACTTTTGAAGATCTACACCAGTCTTGATAACATTAAGGCTGCATTTTTCTGCAGCACTCTTAACTGTCCCTTGTGTTTTAGCCTCATGCATTTAGTGTCCAGCGCCTTGCTGCTGAAGGCATAGATACATCAAAGTAGATTTA
Source organism: Fasciolopsis buskii (assembly GCA_008360955.1). NCBI lineage: Eukaryota > Metazoa > Platyhelminthes > Trematoda > Plagiorchiida > Fasciolidae > Fasciolopsis > Fasciolopsis buskii. The sequence goes on from LUCM01004193.1 coordinate 278,295, forward strand.
AAGTTTTGCATTTCCACTTGTGATGATGGGGATAAGCTTGACATTTGAGAAGATGCTCGAATCCAACATTTTAGCCCAATTGTTTACTTTGGTTACTTAGACAAGGAAATTTGGGCCTCAGGGGTTGAAATCCCGACAATGCTTTGTCTAACATGAAATCAGATAAGTTGTAAACGAATCGATCAGGGTTCAACGAGAACTCACTAAGTGGTTTTGATTCGATTCTTTTCACAAGTGGCTGACACTCTTGATCTACCTATTTGTGCACAACATAATGAATGCATTCCTCAAAAGATTGTTTTTTGTCATCTCACAGTTGCTCGAACACATGAAACGATACCACAAATATTCGTTCTAATCCCGTAATATGATTTCATACGATATTACCTTCGTTAGAAGCTTGTCTCTGAAGTAACTCGTTCGCAACATGTATCCGGTTTCTCATTAACACGGTGTAATATTGGTTTGGAAAAAGACCTAGTTTTATATTCATTTACGAACTGCACAAGGGCTCCAGCCAGGAGTTGTTTCTTGCAGAACTTGAAATATTAAGCTCTTTTGGTACAGCTGGGTCCATCTCTTGTTTCGGTTGTTTGAAAATTCCTACTGAGTACAATGAGAAAACAGGTTGGTGAACAAGCTCGTTTTCAGTTGTTATTATGTCATTACGTCGCCATTGTGCACTCAAAAACAATTTGTGGTTGCCTTTCAACTCCCCTGAACCACTCTCCGACTTAATGCAAACGCTCGATCAGATAATAATTAACACAACGTGTTCATCCGTTTTCGGGTTATGCATGGAACATCATAAATCGCTCTGTCGCCCATATTTTCGTCTGATTAATCCAATGCAACTTAAAATTTTTCTTAATCTATTGTGATGTAATGAGATGAGTACGAATTACTGAAACCAACTTGTTCGCCAACTTGCTTTTCAATTTGCTTTTTAAATATTCTTTCCTTGCGCCAAACTGCAAGAAGAATCAGGAGGCACAGGAAGAGAGGCATCATTGAAAATGGAAGAAACTGACAGAATGGTCATCTTATGTAGGACATTCTATCGTGAAATTGGAACTGGGGAGATCTCGATGAAAATGGTTAATCATTAATTGACGTGGCTGGAAACAACTGTCACTGGCCATAGTGTATGCGTTTCTGCTGTAGTCCTGTTGTAGCCATCAAAAATAATAGCAGAGCATCTAAACGAAACTAAATTTTCTCCTTGAGTGATGATTGCTCTTTCACTCTAGCTGCTGTATGTCTCGGTTAACACAAATTTTGAAACTAGGCAGATGTAAAACGAAAAATTAATGAAAACTAACGGTTACCTTTTTCCTGTCTTTTCAAATTTAATAACTTGCCGGTTGTTTTTCCAGATCGTACTTAACTGACATTGAAATCAGCCTTAGGCCATTAACTAAGGTGTTCGGAGATGATGGATATGTCTACATGTCAAAGCACGACTAACGATGAAAATACTCATCATTGAGATCTTTGTCTATACTTGACGTTTGTCGTTGTCTTCAGTCATTTCTCAATGTTAGCATGGACAGGCGGCATCTGACGCATCGACAAGAGATAGAATAAATAGCTGAAAGCATTGTCTATACCATCTTCGCATTATTTCGCACTAACAATTTCAATTTCACTAACATCATTCACGACTGTTACAAGATGACGCACAACTTTGCCAATTCACCCGAAGCGTAGGCGTTATCTGTGTGAGATTGTTCGTGTGCTCATCTGCTCAGGTGAGTCGAGTTTGTACCCCGATCGATGTCTCCCAAACTTCACCCTTTACCGTAGACGCGCATACTAGACAGCTGATTGTGGAAGAAATAACCGCGTCAATTGACGCTCAGGCATTTTCATGACTTTTGTACACTGCTTGATTGTCCTGTGATTAGCGATCCAATGGCTCAGCTACTGATATCGCTTGCTAAATTAGATAAGAGCTTAAGGACGCGAATTATGTCCGTGATTTTTTATTGTCCGATCGTCAATTCGTGGATCGTGGAGACCAGGAAAAGCTGAACGAATCTTGGTAGGTCCGAAGCTTTTGTATGCACGGCTAATCGCTGAAACCAGTCGATCCTAGAAAAAGGATTTTGTAGGCTATTGTCATATTTTTAGCTTGATGAATGACACCGGGACGTAAAATGGGTATGTGGGCAAAAGAAGGTTAAATTACTTCTCATTAGAGATTTTGAGGCAGCGTACTCAAAAAGACTTTTCAGTTTGAAAAAAATCTTTTATCCACGAATGAACCCTAATGCGGTGTGGAAAAATATAGGGACGGTGGATTGCAAATAGGAATGCTAGATTGTGTCGACAAATGTATTCCACCAATGAAAGCTTTTAATGGAAGTTGAAACATTATTCACCTTCGTGTCGGTGTTAGAAGTGGTGATAGGAATTCGCCCAATTTTGGCATTCTATCTGTTACCTTTACCCCAAAATCTGGTTAAACGTATGTACATATTGACGATTAGTATCTTGCAAATATTTTTGTTGCAATGTAACCACGCTGATCCGGGATAATCGTTTAACTTAGTAAATGAAGTAATGTCAAATCAAGGAATCACTTCATGCACTCGTCGGCGATTGTCCATCCGTTGGAGAGCCATTACGATGAGAGTGCAACAGATCAGACAACAAACGAGCAAAACACAAGTGACATACTAGGTATTCAGCATAGCTCGTTTTCCAATCCGTTGATTGCTGAATTTCGGCTGGTGATAAATCTGGCAATGAAGAGAACTGTGAAAATTTTGTAACTGTTTGCATGAGTGGAAGAACGTTCATGGTAAAACCTGGTAGATATTGATTTATATTTACTGTGTCACGAATGAAGGGAGATGAGACTGATTATGTAACATCCTGGTATGAAAAATTTGCACTCAAGTTATCACTAAGACTGTAACCGTTGACTGAACTGATCTTAGGGAATTCCGATACATCAGGAAAGATGCCTGATGGGTTTGGAAATAGGTTTAAAGTCACTGATAAGCAGACCAAATAAATAACGGACTCTTAAATTCACCACAGTACGATATATGCCATTCGCTCTCGTCCTGCCCGTAGTCAAACCTGACCGAATGAGGCATTGGAGTGACTCCGTGCCACTCCCACGTAGGAGTCTGACTTGGCATTTCCCTCCTGCACAGCGTGATCGGCCCTGTTGTCTATGGGCCTGCCCCGTCAGCTACACTTACATTTCATGCAGGTCATAATCAAGAAGTGCGCAACTAAATTAAGTAAAATGGAAAACACTTCGGCGACTGCAAACCTAATGTTGAATGTTTAATATTTTGAAAAGCAGCAGGGATTTGCTGAAACTAGAAAAATAAGCCTTTATTGCCAATTTCAGATTGACGAGGGCACGGTGAGCAAGCTGTGTGTTTACCTCATGAAACCGGACTTCACGTCCTAAGAGTATAAAATATCAGACGAATGGGGTTCGTGGTTAGGTTCCTTCCGTTAGGCCAATCGGTGACTTTGGTAATTTTTGTTTGTGAAGGCCAGCGAATGAGGTTGGTGAAATGAGGGCGCCTGGAATATCGATCCTGTCTACTGCAGCAAAGGGTTGCATTCCCAAAAAATATGAAAATATAGAAAGTAGACCAACGCTGCGTGAAGCCAACAATTCGTATCACTCCAGAACTAGGTAACGTTCGAGAACTTTCAAACGGGATGGCCACCCTCGTCAGTCCGATGGTCTGGTGCAGCAAGGGAGTCCCATATTCGCCCTTCTGCTTCTATCAAGCAGTCAGGTTGAGTGGAGAGGTCACCTGGAACGGAAGAAAATGCATTTTGCACAAAAGATCCGAAGCCGGCAGGACCAGTTTTAATGAAACCGGTCTTCAGATGCAGTCACTAGACGAAAAAACGGAGATGAGAAAGAACTAGCGATAATGCAATTGAGCATTGCCAGCACGTGCAAAACTCTCCAACCGAAATTTTCACAATGGTCTGCTACCTAGTATCTCTTCTGACAATGTACACTTGGCTTTCTCGTTCAATTGGCTTCACGTGTCAGAAAAACGAAATGCACCAGAAATCGGAACATCCAACAAGCAAAGGTGGAACGAGACCACGGTTGTGTCTTTAGTACATAGATGACGTCTTCTATGTGTGTTTCAGAGATTCAGCAAGCATCTATTTTAAATATTTGTATGATGGACTTTTTACTGTCTAGTACAATGTGTAAGTAATGAAGGCAGTTAGGTGAAGTCATCATTGTAACCAAATTAGTGCTTGTTATCCTTATTCTTCAAACAGGCACGCTAAGTTGCTACTTTCCGAGGCACAGCGCAAAGTCACTGCAATGGAACACAACTGGTGCCCACTATCGACTGCATGTTTTAGTGTTTCGCCACTGCTCACTGACCCTGGCATTTATCTAGTATAAAATGCACTATAGTCGAGAAGAGTGGGACATAGAAAACAAATTACTGTTAGTTTCTGAAGTGATTTTAGCGGATGCCCCTTAGAAAAACTTTCCGTCCTCCTAACAAACCGTTAATGAATACTATTTATTACTTGACTATTTGAGAGCTCAGTAGATCCGGATGATTGCTTTCTGGCGCCTCTTAAGGATCCCCAAAATACTTACTTGGTTCCCCTTGACTGAAAATGCTTTCTCCGAATACCCAGTCAATTTTGTTTATGTGCTTCTTGGTTAAAACTGAAGAACACATCTGCACTGTTCCACCGAAGAATTATTACGAAAATCCCCAATTTCTGTGCACTTATTATATAAGCCTGCATCGAGAGGAACAGGAGAGCTGCTCAGTTCTAGCACAGCTATGAACTTAAACATCATGGCTGCCATGTTGGAAAACTTGGAAGCATGGTCGACGCTCCATTAAACGCTACTGATTTCCTCAAAAGCTTTGGTTCCGCTTTGGTTACTGGAGAATATATCAGTAGTGTAAAAACAATAATACTGGATGAATCCTAACAGGGATGAAACAGCTGTACAGTGCTTCCATGGCTTCTCAATGGTCATTTGAGCGCTCATATCGTATGGTGAATTGCTTCAATAAATTTGCGTCATTTGTTAATTTGTGAACTTTTACTAAAGTACACTGGGTGGCTTTTATTAGAGCTGTCATCGTTTTAGTAACATGCTTGGAAGCCCTCAGGTGTTTCTTAATCAACCCCCTGCAAAAATGACAATTTGATGCAATTTCCTTTAGATGTCTTTGTGATTTCTAGCATTATTTTATTCGATTTGTCACGTAAACCAAGAACCTAATTAGTTATGTTGCACACGCTGTTGGCAACTTGGCATTATGGATACGGATATTTAATTTTTCATGCAGTCTTTTGCCCATTTATGAGGTACACGTTGTACTTTGGGCAAGTTTAGTTCGACCATTTCGAAATCCCTAAACCCAAAACAATTTGCACCTCCATGGCTCTTACATTCGATTGATAATTCGTAGTCCGGCTATCGCGTATCCTTCGCAGTTACACATGACCAGTATGATTGGCATGCTTTTTTGGTAGACCTCAGTCCTCTTGAGGCTTTCATTTGGCTTTCAATCCAGTCCTTATTGTGACCGAGCGTGATTTTTTATGCAACTTTTGAGGAGAGTGTGAATAATGAAGTCAATTGCACTTCCCAATAGCTTCTGTATTTTCGAGTTCTGGCTTAGGCAAGAAAGAGAGCTATATTTTTGTGGACCGCAGGCAAGTTTATGACCAGAGTGGAAATAAATGGATTATTTATTTTTTTATCCATAACTGTCCATATTCAGAACAGAAAGAATTAAAACGCGGTCAACCAGTGTTTTTGTAAGTTCAGAACGTATTGGGTTGCGTACATTTGAGAACAAGATTTTAGGTCGAAATTTGGACTGCAGAAATCGGTTACAATCCAATTGGTCAAAAGTACACCGACAATTAAGCTTTAAAGGGTCGAATATGGTTGCAGCAAAGTATAGCAGTAACGGAAAAAAATTAGTTTGCAGTTGTAGTGGTTCGCTCACCGGTATGGCCATTCGGTTAACCGGCTCAAGACTTCCGAAATAAGGTCCAAGTTTTGATTGGCTTGTAGAGTTTATCGAAGGTACCTTTCCACCAGATGCCCCACCAAGTGGATTTATTTTAAAACAAATCACACTGGCTCTATATTCAGAACTTATACTCCAGAGACTACGTACCCGTCAAGCGTTATCCCGGGTGCAGATGTCATAAGGAGCAATCAGAAGAATAGTCAAACTGAGCTAATTGTAGGCTTTATACTCAAATCGAAAGACGCTTCGTGTGCCTACCAGTGACTCCAAATTATAGCAGCTCATCAATGAGGCCGAGTTCCTTTCCAACCTAGGTTATATGCCTATGATACAGTCTTTAAAAATTAATGAATGGTGAGCCGTTTACTTTGCAGTCTTCAAGTACAGCAGGATTCGGAATCAGTCTGGGATACCAAAGCACCAACAAAGGCGATGTTTCGATTCACTATTCACAGAAATGTTTAACCACCAAAAGGCAGGTGTCGAAGAACTCTTCTCGTGGTCCCTTGGGTTGCAGAAGAACATGATTTATCAACCGACGTCGTGAACCAACAATGCAACTCAACCAAATCATAGTTGGTGTCGCATTTGCTTCACACGGGAAAATGAAAATGACCCTTTTTACATTGGTCTGGTTTTCCCTCAAAAGTATTCAGGTATTTTTCGTGAGATCTTGTCATCGTGCCAAGTTAAAACCGAGGCGGTAAAAGCCAGATATACAGATTGCTTTGCAGTGCTAACACAAGTATGCTCTTGTGGGATGATTCCCATACTAAACAGAACAAAATGTGACCTCAGAATTCAATCGAATGACAGTTCTGAATAGTTTTACCATAACTCGGCACAAATTTAAAAGTGGCTTAGGGGATTGACAGATGGAAAATAATTCAGGGGCATTCAGTGCCGCAGGCAAACGACCGTCGTGAGGGAGTGAGGGAGTCTGTGGTTACATTCATGTTCGTCAATCGACTAGACAGTTATATAAGTGTATCGATGAACATCAGCCACGGTGGCTCAACCGGAAGAGTAAGGCTGTTTGCGGCTGGAGCACCATCCATTTGCCCGAATCTCGAGACTCGGTAGGAATGAATATCGTTTCGTATGGTATGTTAAAAGCACTGCGTCATGAATGGAAAGAGGTGAGATTCTGAAATTTAAAGGCCGTTTAAGAATCACTGTACGGATTCCCACGACTGATATGTACTTGGAAAAGCAGCTGGTGAATGCCGTAGAATTGCTTCGGTCACCGATTGATTACCTCGCTCAGAGTCGCTCAATCTATCCAGGTGGCCGATTATTGCACTAAAAGCATTTATACCTCTCTTCCAAGTCGACCAATCCATTATTATACCAACCGACGGAATGACAGATCGACTGAATACATATTAGTCGTTACTTACAATCCATTCTTATTTCAGATAAATAAACATGTTGGCCGCTGCTGGCTTTTAATGAGACCGACACCTGAACAAACATGAGTCAATGGTTCGGATCGGTGAAGTGCTGACAGACACACTCCCGTTTGAAGCAAGCGTATTCAAGCCCTGGAGATGATAATGAGTATGTGCCACTGGTGAGTTTTTGGGATAAAATGTTAATTCTGGTGCTTCCAAATTGCAAGGTTGATCGGGTGACCTGAGGTTTTTGCATTGGGAGTGAAATCTAAACGGTAGTCAAACAAGTAAAAATAACATTAGTCCCACACATTAATCACAGGCAGTAGTAGTTAACGAGAAACATGTTTGTCCACACCGTGTTCTGTTCTGAGCGCTGGGTATAGTCTACACAATGCGACAGTGATAGTTGTGTAAGAAAACAGGACTACTCGTAGTAACATGGTTTAAATTCCTAGATTCTCAAACTCCATTAGAAATACCTAGGAAGCTGAGCGTAATAGTGAGACTGATTTTCATGTAATATTGTGTCTACTGAATTCATTTCAGTAACAACGTTAGAAACGCATTTTTATTGCCTATTTTCAGGGTTCTTTTTTTTAGACATGATTTTCCAACTCCGCATGGTATAGTTTGAAAGAATAAAATTTAATTCTTGTTAGAAATTAGCAACAGCGCATATCCCCCCGCCTGAAATGGCAAGCGAGCGTGGGCCGAACAATTTTGAGTCGAACGCCCTAATCATTAAGCTACCGGGCATGTTCTCAACAGTTTGATGATCTCCACCACATGATGACGCTGCCCTTATCTATCACTGATTTGCACGGCCACGAGCCGCTAGCACATAGAAATCCTCACGGGTTCGCGTCCCAGTTCGGACGCGGTGGATATGCATTGCTGGTGGTTGCTAACAAGGATGAAACAGTTGTACATAGCCCCCATGGTTTCGTAATGGGGAGTTGAGCGTCGATATCACGCGGTGAACTATGTCATGAAAATCCGTGTCAATTAGTCGTACAATTTGTCTCATCGTTGTTCTTTTACGGCAATAAAATTTGAGCAGATTAGTCACGGTGTTGCCTGATCGATTCGCACATCAAGCTAATTAAACGACTTCTGCACCTCGAGAAGTGTCTAAGCAGTACTTACAACTGCACAAAGGCACTACGATTGCTTCAAATAGCGAATAACTTCAAAGCCTAAATCCTCAATTGTGAAATGCCAGAAACCTCTGTGGCTAAAAATTGGCCATAAATTTTCATGGTCATTAATTAGACTACTTTTGAGTAATGACAATTTGCTCTGTTTTGCAGTATGATGCTTCAGAATCCAGTACCGTTAGGTTGTATTTTATCGACCTAGGCCTACTTCAGGTGAGTTCCTTAAGCTGCATTACCATAGCAGAATTATTCACCTAGGACAATTCAGTAGTTCCAGTCTGGTACTTCGATGGTGCTCCAGTTGCACGCGTCCTTCACACGGGCGTTTCAGATCAAATTTTACCATACTGGCATAACCCAGCATCATTGGTCGCTCCCATCTGTTTCTGGCTGGATCGCCACTAGAAGGTCTTATCATGTTTAAAAAGGTTTTCTTCAAGTCAGTCCCTAAATGAGGGTAGATTTTTTGCAATCGCCCTTCAAATAGTGGAAACATTGATGGTGGATCAGGCGACCGTCTGATATCTTTCTTTCTGTTAGAATTGTGAGTGGACTTGGCAACTACACCTTTGTAATAAGAATCGCGCCTACCCATCATTCTTAACTGTTTTGTTAATTTAATAAAACAAACGATTTTCCTCGAGGCAATTGAAATAAACTGATTTAGAACCGAACAGTTGCTATTGGAATTGGCCACGTGAATTAATCATCCAGCATAGCAAATTATGCCTGCAAATTTGGGGTAATTAACGTTTAATTCTTGAATCGCCAAATGATTTGAATGTATGCTCTGCTGTAATACCTGCCCTGCAATGCAGCGCAAAATCTGATCGAAAACAGAAGCTCAACGGTGCGGTTCGAATGCAGTTACTTAGTGTGGGTTCGCTTCGGATTTGAATCCAAACTCCCATTTTCAATTTCGATTTAATCACCCATTCATCAGTTGCCTGTGTTCCGTTATGTCCACGGTATTTTTAGATTCTTCATTGAGCATAATAAACTGTCGGCAGCTGACATGTTTCCCTGTGGTTCTATTCAGAGGACGACGAAACAGCGACATCATCACCCTTAACAATAACAACGACCACGTCGACTCCCCGTTTTGGATGGCAGTCGGATCGGAAATTACACAGCAGTCCTAGTTATTTCGAGCCAGGAAGAGAATGGGGTCGAAATCACATGCTGTGGGCTCCCGCTGATTTCCAGGTCGAATACTCAGAGTCAGAGTACACTGTCATACAGATATGTCAAACTGTAGAGAGGGGCTTCGCAGCTGAACTGGGTTTCACCAATACCAATCAGTTTGCCTTAATCTGAATGATAGGGGAACACCATTGATACGATACCAATTAATAATTTTAAATTTCCAAAAAATTATCATTTCTGATGTCAGACTGCACGAAAACACAAAACAGGTATCATTTGCAGATTTTTCCATTTGGTTTTAGGTTTCGTCAAAAAGAAAACTTTCGTGAATGCTGCCAGCTTTTATCATTTTTAATGACTTATCTGCTTACCATCAAAGACCTTGGAGAACATAAAAATACAACCGAACCACGTGCTTTTTGCGATTGTTTCTGCTGTTTGGCAGATTGGACACGCATCGTAATAAAGGAAAAACAAACGAATTTTGATGATGACGGCCGATAAAATTTTTGTTGCACGAATCTCATGTTTGAAGCTTGTTTGCCACTGGACCAAGTGTTCCGTAGGGAAAACGGAAAGAAAAGCAAGAAACAAATGTTTAATTTGAAAACCATTTTGTTGCAATGTAAAAGCAAACAGCTTACACTCTTCGGACAAAACTAATTTTTCCATTCCCCACAGGGTTCTGTAGAAATCCTGACTCTGAAGTTTCGTATCAAATAGATTAGATTTCCTAACGGACAAAAGAGCGAACGCAATCAATTGACTGTAAAACATGAACCAAGAATTATTACCTAAAGCAATCAAAATAACTACAAAAATTATGCAATGAAGCCGCAACGCTATGTTCTGATATTATAAACCTCCACCTAAGACACAGAACAGTTTGTAGTGTGCCATTCCTCTATAGAGAGCTCATGTACCACATTGCAACAGATTTGCAACTGACATGGCATGTGGTATTTATTGGTAAACGGAATAATACTAAGTGGTATTTCCGAGTAACACTGAAGACCTAAACATGAAAACATATTAGTAACGGCACAAACTGAACTGTATAAACTGTCAGTGACTGTGATTTCTGACTGGAGATCTATTTTGGATTCACCGCGTGTATGAATAGTTTTATTCTACAACGTATGAATGGATTTTAAAATTATTGGTGATAAACGTTACGACAAAGTGGTGATTTCAGCAGTGAAGAAATACAAAGGAGAATTTAACAATAAAATCGCTAAAGTGTGATATTCGTGAAATAATAGTTTGTCCGAAATTTATATACCTTTGAATTAATGTGCATGATATTTTTTTGAATCAGCACTACACATTATCTAAGAGTGATTTAGCGAAAGTGAACTGGGCCAGTGTAGGTGAAAAAACATGAGTGAATGCTTAAAACAACCCCTTTTCGGTTGTCCTTTTTCTGGTAAGTCCAGTCACACGTCTCCAATATATCACATTTTTGCATTAGAGTTATATTCAAAGCTTTAAATGGCTATTTTTTGTTTGAAGTGAAGTAGAATCACTAAAAGAAAGTCACTGAATGATTCGTCCAATATTTGCTTCTCGAATGAGCTGCATGCTTCCTTTTGTATGTGCCGAACTCATTTGAACCAGCCAATCCAAATATTGCATGACTCCAAATCTGTTAACTCCAACATGATTAACTCGTGTATTGCAGCCCGCGGTGAGCATCGTGCAGATGGGATGTGGAGGTTCTGCGTTCTTGTCACCTCCCTACCAGATAGCCTTCAAATGAACTAATATATAGTAACGCACAGCAATTATAAAAGAAATCAAGTAATTTTCTAGTCGCCAAATATGAAAAATCGTTTCCCCCAGGTGGGACTAGAACACTCACATAAGGGCAATCAAAGCTACACTACAAAATTTGGTGTTCAAAATGAATGGGTGTCCAGATTGCACTTCTAAATCAGTTAAACTGAGAGCAATTACTGCAGACAACTTTTAACATTTTCACTACCACCCCTAGACGCCCTAGTGAGTCTGCTAATATCCACCAGCTTGAATCCATATCCAAATCGAGCCTGCAAAATGACAATAAAAACCAATAGTATAAATGTCTACAAGCAAGCCAAAAGTTTTTTTTAAATTACGTGATATTGGTTGATTCCATGCTTTCGATAAACGGTAGAATTTTCCAGCATTTTGCGTCGATGAAATTGGCGTTCGAATTGCGCCGTATTTTAATTTAAAACGGTGCTTTGAAAAGAATCCACCCATTTTTAAAGCCGTCGAACACTCTTGAAAATGTCGCAAATTTTCAACTAATTACATCAGTGGTCTTGCAAAGCCAACTTTACGGGTTACCGGAAAGCATAGTCCCTGATACAAACCTCCATCTTTGTCTGTTTGTGATAATAATGCAAGCAGTGTTAACAACGGTAAAAAATTATTGTTTTGCCTAAAGTACCACTTTCGATTTAAGCATGGAATAAATCGAAACGAGTCCTGAGAAGTTTCCACTAGGCAACCAAAATGTCGAATCGTTTTCACATCCACAGGCAATCCTGCTTTTGATAAATATACTTTCACTTATTGTCTTTTGTTCGTAATAAAATATGTACTGAAGTTCAGTAATGGGCACTGTCCATTCTTGCAAACTAGAACAAGCAGTTCCCGAACATGGATTGCTCGAGCAGCAATACTAAAATGTTGAATACGGGAACACAAAGAATATGACTATGTTTCACTGGAGAAGTTTCACCTATCTAATGCAAATCCTGAGCTTAAAGGACCGGCATCACTCTAGACCGGATCACTGTGTCTAGCCGAGTACAAATGCTTCGATGAAGGACAATCAAATATAAACTGTGTACATAATAGGTAGTCTGGACAAATTTAGTTCAGCTAATTCATAGGTAATTTCAGTTTTTCGTCCTATCTATCTAAGTTTTTCTTGAACACTATGATTGCTTTTAAAAATAAACAGCAAAAGTATTAGTCTCAACCGGTTTGGTCGAATTGCAATGCTTCCTTTATTTTACAAGGAAACCTCATTCCACGACAGACTACAAGTGAAGTGTTCCGAATTTTTAAGTTCCTGTTGCCTTGTTCCGAGTTAAAATCAGGCTGAAGAATGGCCATTGACTGTAACGGACCTATCAGGAGCAACTGCCCATAAAATAGACCATGGCTAGGGAAAATTTTCCCGAGACGGATGAAAATTTTCAGTAACAGATAAGCATGAGAGTGCTAGATTCCTAGCAGACGGTAGAATTCTTCGGTATGACAACTATTGTTATAGTTTGCACTCAAGAAAAATGAATCAACACTGTCGGATAAAGAATAATGGTCAGAATTTTTAGCAGACAGCCAAAACAGCTCAGGTATTCTCGGCAAACCAGAATGGGGCTCTCGCTTGAGGGGTTGAGAAATTAACGATACATGCGGCTGACCGTGGTTCCGACAGACAGCTTGTTCGGTTAACCAATGAATACGTTTACCACCCGTCTGACTACTAGCTGCAAGACCTACTAATCGAATTTGACATACCCATTTTCCGTTGAACATTATGTTCGGTTGGAATTGTTCTATACGCGACCATTCCTTCTGGGAACCAAAGGCGATTTTATCCTTCCTAGCGGGCAAAGAGACCGGGATCATGAAGGCGTAATTAATTTACTTCTGTGCAATCTTCTATCCATCAAAGAATGACGGTAGCTGTTTACACTGAAACAAAAATAAGCGATGGACGAAAATAACATTCGAAATTGGGCGAAAATCTGTCTTATATACAATCTAATTACTTCTCATTTCCACCAAAATTCTCTCGAAAAAAATGATACGTTGTTGAATTTTCTTATAAGTATTCTTTCAGAAGCCCAAAAGAAACCTTTTTTATCCATAGAGATCAAATAATCTCATCTGTCTAGCTTCGGACGTTCTACGCTTTCCTCGGAGCACGGGTCGGTCAGGTGATCAGAGTTCTCTCACAAAATGAAATAGCCGTGTTGCAAATCACTCCTTCTCACCATAGCCTATTTCGATATGTGTTCCTCTCCTGTAAATAATATATCCATCTGAAGAAAAAAGGCGAAACTTTCACCCCATTCCTGCTATTGTTTTATTTTTACTTTTTCATCGACTAACGCTAAGCTGTTACTTTGTGGCCCTTATTGACGCTTTGCAAACTCTAATAATGGTCCCAGTCACTCAGAATTATATTTGCCCAACTCATAGAGCAACGCCGTAGAAACAAAAAGAATAGGATAACAGAAGAATCAGTAGCAAAAAAATGTGTGGTATTTGACAATAGTAGTAAAGGATTATAAAGCTGACTTACTTGCTGCAGTTCCATCAAAGTCAGTGATGATTCCCGGATCGATGATATTACCTTTTTGAACCGAACTGCGAAATTTGGTTTCTCAGTGGCGAGGAGTTTGAGTCAGTAATTGGCAAATAACAGGATTGTCTGACCTAACCATCGCTTAATGGTTTACGCAGAACAGTGAAGGTTACAAAGCTCTGAAAGCCAGCTTCGATTAAAATTCGCTTTCCCAGATTCATTCAAATCGCCATAACCGAGACAAGCAGAAAGAAGCTTTTTGCTGCGACATATCACCGACTCATGGATTGACCGCGTGACTAAGGCTCTAGGGTATGAACGGTTTTTTGACAATAGTGGTTGCTGTAGGTGTTATGGGGTCTCATCGGACGAACCGATGCTGAAGTCTGTAATAATAGACGCTTGAAGGTTATTCTCCAAAAAAGCCCCAAAAATAAACAATTATTTCAGAGCAGTTTTTGCTCTGAGATCACATACGCAAACCAAATGAGATAAAAGTCTTTGAATCAGGTCAGTGGGTCAGCGGCTAAATTACGCGTAATCTACCAACTACCATCACGAATGGGACCGAGGTCATCATTTTTCGCACCGAGTTAACAAAGGATAATAGACTGATAGACAAATAAAAATTGTGGAGTTGCGGAATTTCCTCCTATCAGCCATGAAGTTTGTGTTGCGAAATCCGAATTCCACACTCTCTAAAATTGAAGAACTCAGATGGGATACACGGTTCTAGTTCAGTCCCATCCAGCTTAATGAAGAAACACTAATCGAATGGCCCTGGCTTGGTCATTTATTTAAAACACCGTGCCCTGCTTATCCAGTTCATCAAGACAGAATAAAATCATACCACGAGTTGCCAGCCTTCGGATTACTCTTGTCAGGCAAATGCGTATAGCAATCTAATATTTTCAGGACATTATCCGTAACTATTTGTTACAACCAAACTACTGTCATGGGTCTGTTCAGTTTAAAGTTCATTGACCAGTTGCCCCTAATTTTCAGCCCATAGTCTCTTCTTAGGTATTTATTTCTGACACGTTCCAGGCTCGCAGCTGGATGTGTCGCATAAAACGGACCAACTTCAGGCTATCAACGTACTGCTGCGCATGGCTGATTCCGACTTTGCTTTCCGGCTTGCAGTTGATCGATTTCCTGTTCCGTGATTGGTTTGTCCGATGACAAAGGGTTGGTCAGTCAATCCTGTTTCACGAACATAAACTTGCGTCACACACTGCACCGTAGCAAAGATGTCTTGAATCTCTGTCATCTGCTATCAGTCATCCCTTACAGGTTTAATATTGATATGAACAACACTATTGAAATCAGCACAGTTCGGGTCTTAATTAACATCTTTTGTGTAAACCTATCTTTGAGTAAACTTGCACATCGTTATGAAAATTTTGTTGTTATGTCCATGTTTTCCCTGTTCTTTGCATGCATTCCTGAATCAGAATTGACTTTTTCAGTGGCTTATATCATTTAGAGGAACACGTTGATCCATTTCTTATTCATCGCCCCATAAAAATTAATTTATTTGCAGAAAAATCCACAATCGTTATACATAAATAAAGGAGTTTTTATGAACCCAGTGAAGAGGAATGCGTTTTCGTCTTGATGGAGTACAATCCATTACCTTAATCAAAGCTTAAGCAACAAAAATGCAGGCCATTAGTTATCAGCTATCGTGAGAACCAAACATTGACTGGGTAACCGGTAGACAACAAATAACGGATCAATAGAAATCAAGTGAACCGCGGATCAAGCCGACTAACCATCGATCAACAGATCAGACATGCAAGCCAGTTTACGCGGTCTCCTGCGACAATGCGACTGTTTTGTTCCTGCGAGGTAGGAGGCTGATAAATTTGATCATTCACGAAAGATTCAGTAGTTTTCCTTCATTTCGCGTAAACTAAATGCCTTTGATTACTGAATGGCATTTTTAGATGAGTCATCTTTGGTGTAGAAGTGGACTTCGTACGAGGTATCGAAAGAGACGGAATTTGTTTTGACCAGTAAAGCAAAAGCGAACCACGAGACTCATAATCCGCCACAGCCGGTGTAAACGGAAGACGAAGAATAATGTTTTATTGCGCTCTGCGCATGTGCTTTGTGATGGCGCGCGCAAGCATTGCCCACGTGCACTTCTTTGGGTTGACTTCTGTGGCACAGCTGCACTGGCGGTGTCATCATCTTAGTCACTTATTCGGTTCCATTCGAAAATAGTTTTCCTCCCTTTAGTGACAACTGTAGGTGCACACTAAATCCGACACCAATTTCGACTGCGACATGTCATGTGTGAGTTCCAATTCATCTCGCTGTGTTCCACATACAATTGCATGGCAGGATACTCCTATTCACACATGACCTTTGGCCGACGATTCTAAATAAGTTCATTCAGTTCTCTTTCTTAAGACATATTGCTGCAGTTTTTCTCAATCGGAGTTTCTCGCATCAAATACTGCTCTTTTCTGTCTTTTGCAGTTAAATAAGGATAATTTTGTAGTAAAGTAATTGAATCCCATTAGCCGTTGTAGCCATTTATTTATCCTTTCGAAAACTAACAGGCGATTCGTTTGATGCGGCGCTATTTTGGCTCACAATGCCGTGGAGTGTCCAATGGGCACTAACACAAAATTGGTTGTTCTTCGGATTCAGGATCCACGATTATCTCAAATCAGACTAGTCCGGCGTTATTAGGCTGTTTACAGAGTACCGATGCACAACAGTTACCCTGGAAAAAACGTGTCATTGTTTAATTACGCTAGCTCAGACGACTGCAAACTGTTGACCGGCAGACTAGCCATTTTTCTGGTTCTTTAGGCAATTGACAATCAGCTTGCATGTGCAGTAGTTGAGTCATTTCAGTCTCTTGGAAAAGTCATTGCCAGTTTAATGAATCACTGACTGTTGCAGCTCTCATATTCTATAAAGCGGATTAGTGGGGTAACAGCCACTGATTTGTTAACCCCATTACTGACACAATCAAGCTAGTTCCACGCACAGTGACATCGGTGTGCGGCCATACATCTTGCAGTCTAAGAGCTATTGGTGATAGAAACTGGGTCGAGTTGTGTGTGCATCACCTGGATGACTAGAAGTTAGGTCAGAAACTGCTGATCGCCAAATAAACACACTGATCAGTCTTAGTGACATAATTTCAGTAAAACTGGAAAGTCTATTCGGGTATCAAGTTTGAAATCGTTAACTAAACTTATCACCACATCGGTATCACTGCTTGACTGGTTCCAGCATTAATAACAAAGTCCAACTAGCGCAGAATTCAGTTTTTGTAAGGAAGGTAAATCGCATCAATATGATGAACGATTGCATATTTCATGCCGTGCGACTATCGCTGTATTTGATAGTGCTTCCGGGTCACCTGAATAATTAGCTTCGTTTGTTGCTTCACAATGCATTGTAGTCAAAGATAGCTCGTGGTGAAACTATACCACCTTGATTGATACTGATCTACTACCTTTTTATTTCTGATTGGTTAACATTGACACTTGCTGTGTTAACTTTATCCGGATTTACGCCATATGCGCGTGGTTTGGTTCTTTCAGGAAGGCCCTGCTACGAAAGAGAAGCGCCAGTTCAAAGGAAAGAAGGAGACTGTCGGAATTAATTTAGGAACTGACGAAAAATGTGAAGGATAAGTACACTATTCTAGATTAAGAACGAAAGAGATAAAGAGAGGGAACCTCTAAAAGAGAAGAATTCAGCATTCGGCAATGAAGAACCTGTACTTGCAGCAGAACAACTGCCTCGGAACAGATGAGGTCACTTCAGTTGGAAAGCATATGAAACGAAATAAGCAGCAAGGCGTTAATAATCAACTGGAAACTTAGGGGAAGAAACCGATAGCAGATTTGGGCGAGAATGTGCACACCCAGTGACATGGTGGGATTTCCAAAGCAACCATAGTGACAACGCTCGGAATGAGGAAAAATATGTTGTCTGAGAGGAAATAATTATTCATGAAGGAAGCCAAATCTGTAGTATATGTATACTTTCATGCATCATGTGAAGCTGAGCTGAAGGATGTTTTTTGAAATGGAAAGGTCTTTCTCTTCCTAACTATTATTGGCTGTCCTCCAAGGGTGTTCCATTTGACCGTTATTACCGCTGCTGAAATGCGTTGCGATTGGTAGTTGGATGAACGTATCAAAGGAATAACGATTTGTGCAACTGTATGAATACTATGGATGACATGACACGATGCATCCACAAAAGCATTTGGCTAGCTCACGCGAGTAACGTGAAGTTAAAGTTAGCAAAAATCGGCATGTTGTGGACTAGTTACTTGAATTACTCATTCAACAATATTTCAAAAGCAATTTCTTGAAACTTATATCTGAGTATAAACCGATGCAGAAACCAAGCCGGTGGCCACTACATGAAACAGTTAGAATGCATTGTTCTCTGTCTTCCTTTCTTTTGAACGAAAGGCAAACGAGCACTTCACAAGCACAGGTGCAGAAAAGCGTGACAATCTCATTGAACGAGGCAAAGTCGGTGGGGCAAATAAAAATGTCTGTGTTAAGTAAATTTTACAGCACCATGTTTCACTATGCAATATTAATCGCAGGAATAATAAATTTCTCGTTTCTCACGATCGTGATGTTTTTCTGTTGTTCCGGATGCGTCTTTGCTGTCACAGTTTTTGGAGAAACACTGTTACTAAATCGTACCTGTTCCAGTTACTATCGTTTTTTGTTGTTTTTTGCTGCTGTTATGTTCATGTTGCTCGAAATGTGATTCACGGTCATCTGAGTTGGCGTTTCAAGTAAACACCAGTACACGTTGGAAAACGTGCATAGTGGTCTGTACAGACGGGAAACTAGTTTACCAAACAAAAAACCAATTGGAAACTACTGTGTTTGAAATCCAAATTAGTACTGATATAAAACCGCGAATGTTGGTCGATATAACATAAAGAACTTGAGTTGGTCAATGTTTGCGTACAGCTTGCCAGTGATCAGGCTGCTTGTGGCTTCATAATGAGAGGAATTAGAAAAACCAGTTAGCCTTATTCTGCGCTTTGGATTAACGAAGTAGCACTATCGGTCAGGCGCTTCATAAAGCCCATGTGTATAAAAGGGGCCAATCGATAATAAATTGAGACGCTGTCTGTGTGCAAAGTATTGTAAGCCTAGACCACCGCGTCAACAACCCCACCTAGTCCGTCGTCGATGTCATTCTCTGGTGTCATGTGCAGTGATCTGTAATTTGGAAACCGGAATGAATTATGCGCGCTAGTGCGAAACACGTGATTATCGCAAATGAACGTTTCGAATTAAACATTATGCGAGAGCATCAAGTGTGACTTCACAGTTGCAGACAGTGAATAAGTAACCGATTACAGTGCTGGTTTGTGGGTTTCATCGATAGCAATCGAGATACGGATCAACCATCTATAATCCGAATTGTATTAAACGAATAACTTAACCACACACTTTTTCTCGTTGCTCCCAGATCGAATAATTCGTGACTTCTCTACTCTAAATTTCGCCGATTCCCCTCGGGCGTCTGCAAGCAGATCTCGGTCTTAATCGTGTTGGTGTTTAGTCTGTTCTTTGATATGAATACACCAAACAGTTTTGACCAGTTGGCAAAATTTGCGCAGAGAATCGCTTCAGCTATCCAGAGAGTCAGAATTTTCTTACAATATTCCAAATGGTTTATTCAGCTTTGTGACTGAGCGATAGTCAGACGAAAAATTTCCGTCGGTTAATCAAGATTATTTGCCGGACCAGAATACCCAGTGGCTAATTCGAAATATTCAATATATACGGTTCTAGTCAATGTTCAGGAGAGAAACAAATTTGTGAAATTAAACGTGACCATAATCTTTCTAAGCCTCTAATAGACGAATTAACCCTCCCTCACTTCTTTAAAAGACCTGCTGCCCAGCGATTTTGTGTTGAACAATATCCAACGAATCAGAACACAAAAGACAATATTTCAGGACACCTAAGGATTGCAGTAATAAATACTCAAGTGGCTTAGGAAAAACAAGCGAATAGATGAGTGAATTTGTTTTTAAGGTATAATAAAAACGCAAACAAGAAATTTATTTCAGATATTGTTACCAAGCAAAGAGCTTAATCGTGCAATTATAGTTGTATTTATTAAAATTAATATAGTTTTCCTCAAAGTATTCATTTCTGAACGTGGGTTGGCAAAATACATGGACTTTATTCGCCGTGCGATCAAATGCTATCTGAGAGATGGAAGCAAACTTTTGGCCGAAAAGTATTATCGGTAATGATCTGTTGCAGAGTTGCCATTCTCACCAAAATGATCTTTTGATTGCTGACAGACTGGGATTAATCATATCTAAGTTATATCTGTTGTTTGTAGCCGATTCTCGGTGACCACACTTTTTGGACCCGATTTCTAGTGAATCAGAACAGAGAATTAGAGGCAAATGCAACCAGTCCAAGAATTCTTCTACGGCCATGTTAAATCACTCGTATTATTGTGGGAATAGAAGTAAGAAGAGAAGTAATAACTCTCTCAGAGTTACAAAAGACAAAACATCTCCTCGTTTTGTGGAGGGGTTTGAATTAATATTTCACTTGACATTCTGCTTCCTGAACAAGTTCCGATACAAAAAGTTTAGACCAAATGAAAGAACAATTCTGTCTTGTTCATAACTCTATTGATTGGTTGATTTAACAAAAAATGACAAAAAACTGGTAAACAGGTTCATTGAGCTAGTCATTAAGTCAATCAGCTGTTCATAATTATCTATTCGTTCAGGGGATCTTCAAGAATTAAAATTGGGCACCCGATCAAGCCCCAGTTGGTAAAAGAAAGGTGCTACAATGAGGATGTTAAATTCTAGACAAGCTAGTATGCACTGAAGTACCAATAGTGAACGTGAAGTGCTCGATATGTATATATGGAAAACAGAAATAAGGCATATATGTACCCGCTCGCCGTGAAATAGCATCCTCTAACATATCGGCCAAAACATTGCACCACTCGTCTATACTTCAAAATAATTATAGTTACTCTTTATCCGCCCCAACCCTAATGCGACTGGTTTATAAAAAAATAGACCGCAAAGATCAGCAAGAAACAGATCACTGTCAGCGAACCACAAGCGATAAATCAGTCTGTCTGTCGACTACAAGTGCACTGCTGAAACCGGCAGTTTTATTGATCCGTACATGTCCATTGTACGTCGTGTAAATACGATGCGCATAATTACCCTGGCCAGTCCACTTTGGTAACTGGTGTGTTCTAATTCACGAGGATGACGGGATGATAGATTTTGCACTACCACTGCCTAGCGGCCACTAAAAAGGACTCTACCAGTGGAACAAGAACATTTTCAACTTTTAATTCGGCCTGTTTTTAGTAGCAAAATACAACTAATCCCCGGTTATCATCACCCGTGAGGGAATTCCATCATCAACCTGACGAAGATAGTAAATCTGAATCATGTGGGCATAAAAGCACCCTTAAAACTGATGATAGCATTCGGGATGAAGTCATTCTATTACGACTTATGCAACACAAACTAACCTCGTCCGAACAAGAAGAGCGATACAACTTCAGCCTTTCACAACACTCCAAATAGCTTGACCTGAAAGAGGCATTAAGCCCAAATGTTAATGAAAATAGATTTTTGATACTCGTGACGTGCTTGAAACTGTCACACTGCCCTGAGGATGGATCCATCAGCTGTGCAATTCGTGCAGTTCTAAGTGTGAGCGGCTTAAGCCACAGAATTCCATGAAAAATCTGTTCAAAATCCTAATTCGGTTATGGTTTTCACTTAATGGATGGAGGTGACATTCAGACCTGGTTCCTGACCAAGCGCGAAGTAGAAACTGATCATCCCATAGCACGTCTCCGAAACAGGCATGATCGTATTAAGTTAAAAACACAGTATCAAAGTGCTTCAGTAAACATATGAAGCTGGTTGCAGAATTCTACGATTCAGCTAAACAGTATGCCAAAAGGCATATTGGTAATGTGAAATGTGACACTTAACAAGATTCTCTCGATACAGATCACAAATATGGGACCTGTGGTCTAAATGACCGTAAAGTAGACATCCCCATGTTTGCTCCTAGCTAAGCTCATTCAGTAGTGAGCAAGACAGACGTTATTGCACATCAAATCATATTTTCGTAATGAACGTCATCTGATCCCATTCTAATCAAAAGTACGCAGCTATTAGCATCAAATGAATTCAGCGTGAGATCATTTTCGGCTACAGCGCCCATTTCACTGCCATTTTCATAACAACAAGGAAGGCGTTGGGAAGATCATCTGATAATCCAACAGCCAATTTTGTGAGGGTTACCACTGTCATTTTTTGATAATTTACAGTAAGAGTTGTCTTTTTGTAACCGTGTTCCCCCATGAAGTGTTGCATAAATGCCATTGATCGTTTGAATTCACCAGGAATCAACCAGAAAATTACGTAACTTTCTAGCATTTTTCACTTGATCAAACCTGTGGCCAGTGGACCTACTGCAGCCTAACAGTGAAAGTATTCGACGAATCACTGAATTGAAATCTTGGTTAAAATCTATCACTAGTGATCAAAGTTACCCGATCCAATTAACAGTCATGCAACCATAATTTTTTTGTTGGCCTTCGTGATAACAGCCAAAAAAATTAAACGAATGTTAGCGAGGCTTTCTGGTGGGCTATCAGCTGTTCCTTTAACGTGAGATTTGCACACCTATATTTACAACAGATTTCAATATGGGTCGAACTACCAAAGCGGACGTTGCCTAACACAAGTTTGCTGTCAAATTCCTAAGGACATCAAGATGATGCACCTATCAACTTCGGTACACACCGCTTACTAAAATACTGAAAAGGATACATTTTGTATTTAGAAAATTCCGTTCATTTAAGGAGATGACCAGCAGCTATGGTCGGCATATACATGTATGTGTGTAGATGTATATAGGTACGTATGTGTGCATGTATGTATGTTTGTGTGTATAGGAATATGTATGCAAGCGTGTGCAATGCTATAGTTAACTTGTATCATGGTTGAGTGATCAGGCAGAATAAGGCACCGACGGTCCGGAGACGGATGCAACGCCAACTAGTGGTAGCTATAGTCACTCACAACTTACGTGTGACGCAGGATCACTGACAGAAATACTAGGTCACAGTTTACGGGGGCATTCAAATTTTTGTCCTCAGCATCTTCAAGCACTTCTTCTGAAGGGTGTTCCTGGCCTCCAAATCGTGATAATCAAAGTCCTGTTTGTCCTGCACATCTTAGGGATCCTGAAAGTGGAAATGAATGGACTTGCATTGGGAAGCAATGCGCTTTCATCATAGAGCACACTGCTTACTTCAACGATACTTTTGTGCAGTTTAGGCTAGGTTTCTGTTTTTAATCTCCCCACAAGACTTAGTTGTTCAAGAATCCGCTGCAGGATGAGCGATTCGATCGGTAATGTGGACTCATATATCGATGCCTCTATGATTTTCAAACCGTCCCATTGACCAAACAAGTCTTTCTCCTTGAGGAAGCGATCTGAAAGCTCTGCGCTTGACAATTTAGGGGCGGCATCAAGTTGATGTTTATGGTAGTTAGATATGCAGGGCTTGTCCTTTTGGTCAATAGGCCAAACATCATTCACATTTTCTTGCAGCCATATCGTGTTGACGTCGATCTGCTGATGTCGGAAATGTTGAAAACTATTTTTTCTTAATTTTACCATTGTCTGTTTGTGCACCTTCAAGTGAAATTGACAATACCACAAAAATAAACTTGGGCCTGAAAAGTGGAACTTTTGTTCCGTAAGTATGAACCCAGCAAACCCCACCCACTTCAGGACATTTTCAAGTCTTTTATTCTGTTCGGCGGGAGTTTTCCGCGCTCATTTAAATCACCCGGATAAGTTAGAAATTGCAAAGCGACTAAGTTAGTCAACTCTTATTGCACGAGACACGGAGAGGGAGCCTAGACATCGACAAGGTCAAGTGGGATTGCTTCAAATTCATATGGGCATTTGGGGGCTAGAAAAGCAATCTTCTGGGGGTCTGCACACTGAATTTCTGCTCGCCGAACACATGGTGAATTCGGAACGTGTTATTAATTGTTTTCTGTCAAGACTGATTTAGTACCACAACATTCAGCCACTTAAATACGTCATTAATTTTCATGAATTTCAGGTGGTCCTTTGATAACCAAGCTACTATGCTGAATCACTAAGCTATTAACTATTTAGCATCCTAAAAACCACCGTTTATCTGTACTAAGAAGCATTCACAACACTACCAATGCAACGGGAAAACCGCAATCCGGAAGCAAATAGATGCACTGACTGGTCTCCGTTTGTATCAGGTGAATTGGGATCAGGGAACATACCAATTACTAAATTCCATAGCGTTTTCGCTGAGTAATTGCTGATGTTGACCGATGAAGGTGTAGGACGTTGGTCCACGCTACTTCTGGTTTCGCTTATCCTTTTCAACTTGAGTTGCGCTTAAATCCCGATGGAAGACCGCCGTATTCGCTTGCTTTACCCGATGGAACTTCTTTATGTTGTTGTGAGAGCAAGTCGGCATTTCGGTGACCAGTATTCGGTTATTTGTTTATCAAATACCACAACCAAGTCTGTCGATTACAAATCGAAATGGCTATCTCGTCTTTTTTGATTTCATACCGCATCTTGCTAGTTAAGCCGATTGTTTTTATCGTTCAATGACACTTAAATGTCATCTATTGTCACGGGCTGACTTAAAAATTTGCTAAGCATATTAACAAAATTTGCGAGCTCGGTGGTTACTTGAGTTCTTCGGTATCGTTGAGTCGGGATTCTGGAAACAAGTCGCCAGTAGGCAAAAAAAATTAGATGGAAAATAAAAATGGGACGTTCAGTCTCCTACTCAGTTTGTATTGATACCAGACCCGTTACAGATGTTAAATCAAAAGCTGAAGTCCATTTCTTTCAAAACTGACTTTTCTCGGATGATACGTCATATTTCTGGACAAAGCAACAAAATGGATTACTGGAAACAAATATCAGACTGTTATATTTCCATATTCTTATTAGTAATTTTTAAGCGAACTTGAATTCGTCGCCCCAATTTTAGTAAACTCTGGAAGTCACCTATTGCGCACATCGATCTCATTTATTAGAATTTAGTCAATTTACGACCCACCCAAAGACCCAACCGGGACCATTTTGATTTTACGCTCAAAAGTCAAGTCAAAATACCTTCCATCTGCAGTTGTTCCAAGTTAAGGTAAACTGAATTGTCTGCACTGCAGAATTCACCAGATGTTCACGGTGGAAAGTTCATCACCCGTGAAATGCCCCAGGTGATTCCGCGTAAACTCAGAGTTTATTTACCCAGTCAAGGCCAAAACCAGGCGGCGGTAAACACCGCACAGAAGTGCGTTTCAACGACAAAATAATATGTACTTCTTGTTCTTTTTTCTACCCTGTTTTTTCCTCCCCGTTTTGTGTAATAAATATTTTCCTGTCTCAAACTTCCCGAGACTGATTGTGAAGGCTGGCGGGCATTCATGTGAAGAAATAATAAACGACCTGAATTCGTTTGTTTTTATCGATTCTCTTATTGGTTTACAGTCTTTGTGAGATAAAAATAAAAAATATCATATGGACTAAAGAACAGAAATACGTGAATGCAATCGTAGTTTGTTCTTTCCTCGTATTGCAACTTGAATCGGAATAGTCTCTTCAAAATCGACTGCTGTTCCTTCAAATCGGAAGAACTCACCTAGATAATCTTCCATTGCTTAGTAGGCTCTGGCCACCATTCACTAGCCTCGGACTGCTTTTTGGAAAAGTTTAGGAAAACCCATGCCGTCAGCATGCGTCTCCTTTGAATTATGTGTTCTATTGAGGTGACGTGATAATCTAGTGTGAATTTCGTCAGCAGCTGCCAGTTTAGCCAGGAGGTGTGCATTTGTTACGCCCCATGTCATGATTTCCAAAACGGCTGGAACATACCAAACGGTAACTAGAGGCATAACGACGGATAGGGATTGCTAAAGAACGAGATGAACTTGTTTTTGCAAACGTTAAATTTTAAAATTCGGCTTTTCAACCGCTTTACGGTACATTCTCTTAGAAAATGGTTACAGCCACCAAGCCCACCAGCGTACTTATGCTTTCTCTGTTGTCTCTCAAGAGATTATTCATCACTAAAACCGAAGATGGAGTAAGGAATAGTTTGTAGGCAAGCAAAAATTACGTATTGTCATATGCCGTCATTCACATCTTGAACATTAATTTCTAATCCATTTATGAAACTGTGAGCTTGGACTTTCATCTCTGAAACTGTTTTAAATTCTTAAGTTGAAGACAGACGCCTTGCGAGTTTTATCCCAAATCTTGTGTGAACCACTAACGATGTGTTCCTTTGTAACTGAAGATATGAAATGTTTCATCATCCCAGTCGTATGCTACCCGCAGCATCGACAGGCCACTAAAAGGAGAAAATCTATCATACTGATGGTTTGCCGTGAAAAAATGCACTTCGTGTTTTCGAATAAGCTGTCGCTCATAGGCAGCGTCAGTATCGAAAACGTGATTTTCATTGTTTGTTTCAAATGTCAACTCCGACAGAACATTGAGAAGAGTTGCAACCCTATCTGAAATTATCGACCACCAACTACCATTCGTCTACTAGTATGTTGTTTCTCTGCGCTCCTTCTAAGATCGGATCTACAAGTAATTATTTCTAGATAGTGGCTTCACCTACGTGAACCTGTTTCGTTTTCGGTAGTCGTGTGGCACAAGACCAACAGAGGAGCCATAGATTATCACTGACAACCAGAGACGTGGAGGAGAATGAGGAGTAAGGAACAATCAACAGGAGTGGTAAAACTGACTTTATTTTCTCGTTTGTTTAGCATTAGTCGATTTTCATGATTTTGTTGGTTCGTTGTCTGCAAGCACACACACTGCAATGAACACCTCATCAAAGGGCTAGCAGTACGAATGGACCGATGAGCACATATACAAACAGGTTATCGTCACGTTCCACAATTCATGAAGGTCGAGCTTTCGAACCCTCCCACTACCGGTCAACTTCCCCACTTGGCAACCCTTTGTTGGCCGTGGTCCCCTTCCTGAAAAATGATGTACATTGTTATTTGATTAATGAGGGAAGTAAAATATAATAGAAAAAGTAAAGTGTGGCACTCACTGATTGATTGATTGATTGATTGATTGATTGATTGATTGATTGACTGATTTTCCTACTAGTGAACAGGTAACAGCGATTCTGGTTTATCCCAAAATGTTCTAATTAAATAATTTGTGAATCTGAACATGAAAAATGAATGTTGCATCATCGAACAACGTTTTACGGACGACTTCCTCCTGTTTAGCTTATGTTCCATACTCAATCGTGGATAAATTAAACATGGGTAACCTTGTATGTTACGGTTAAGTCTCAACAGTCAGAACGCGAGCAACATTAGCAGATGTGAATGCGAAACTGTCACATGTTGCATATAACACTCATTCGGCTTCTATTCATGAGCTCCCCTTCCACTTTCGGCCTTTCCAGACCAAAAGGACCTAGCAGGCCTCCGAGGAAATTTGGCTTATGGAAACTACAAAGCCACTTCAAATTTGAGACTGAAGATAATTCAGGTAATTCAGAAACACTAATTAGATCATTTCTTCCTGGGATATCCTTTGGAAAATGAATTCTAACAAACAGTTGGTAATCAGCTCCAGCGAACTTGTAGCTAACCCATTCGAACCATTTTCATTCTTTCCTAATTCGGTTATCGTTAGGAGCTCGGTGGACGTAAGGTGTTGATAATTCTCCACAAGAATGAGCAGCTGTTCATTGCCTTCAAGTGATTAATAATGATATTACATGCTTCATGACTTCAAACTAAACCAAACCGTTTTCCTATTGAATCGTAATAATTAGCACCATTAGGGGAACTCTTTTCCAATTTCGAAGCTCACAAAAAGTTTCCAAGACTGAAAGAGGTTTTCGGTAAAAAAAGTAATATCGAACAGAACAATGCACCATACAGTGGGAAAATTCACCACTAAATACAAGAAAAGGTACGGAACCTATATCAGGCATTTATTTTCTGCCAAAGGCTCTGAAAGTTCCTTTGTCATATAAGTTTGACCAAATGCCAATTGCATCATTGAATGTGATCTCAGGTTTTTACTACGTAAACCGAACTGACAAATGACTACTCCAGCCACTAACACTACCCTGATAGCTTTACCTGGCACAAAATTCTAAACCTGAAATCAGTTTTTTGCGGGCAACTTATTGCTGATTCCCAAGAGGAATTCCAAAGTATCTGTCACAGTAACGAAAGTGCACGCGTTGTTTTTGCAGTTCGTGAATTCAGTCAACAGAGCGAGTAACTATGGTTTAGATGTGAACAACAGAAAAATACATCACAAATGAAATAGGTTAGGAATACTAGCATAAGGTTAAGATGGGGAACCAGCATGGTGGTAGCTGAACAATTAATTCACGATCGCTTGACTTGATTGGGCTATGTAAACATGGGTAGAGGCTTTGGAGTTTTAGCTTAATCAGTCCCGCACAGTGGTGGGTTTTAAAAAAGTTTATTTATGTTGTTAAAATGTCTAGAACACTTGAGGAGTTAGTCACATGTAGACACAAAATTATGCTAGTTTTTGGACTAAACTGTCCTTTGGAAATCCGTTAAGGGAGTATGACGGTAGGGTACATAGCTCTAATCATGGATTTCCAGATTTCAGTGACATTACTCGTGTTTGGAGTGCGAATAAGCTACTTGTGACCTGGTTTAAGCGGTATTTCTTGCCACTTGAGAGAGTGGAAATTTTAGCAAGGAAATAACAAAATGTGAAGCTTTTACAGTCTAAGAGAAACAGAGAGATGAGATTCGGGAAGAAAGGTATGAAAATGCGCTGGCATTTTCCAAAACAAGGTTGTTAGTTAGGTGAAGAATCCTGAGCAGCAGCAGAAAACTGCTGTTTTTGAAATAAAAACTTATTTTCCTTTGATGCAATTTTGTTAGGATAAAGAATTCGCATTACTAATAAGTGTAGTTCGGCGGAAAAGTTACTGATGTAATGGCCATTTATTTTCTCATCTTAGCTGAAACGTAAAATTGGGGTGATGTGCGCAGAATTAAGTTTACCATGCTGAGTACGACGCACTTATATCCGTGATTGGTCAAATATATTCGATACTTGGAGGGAAAGTTTTAATTATGGCATGGACACTAAGACTAAAAAAGTGTTTCCTTCAAGGAAATGATCGCTTTTCACTAGGTTGCTTTAGGCCTGAACGGCGGTTTCATGCGAAATCATTTGGCAATATAAGGACATTATTTGCCACTAAACGATGGCAGCACAAGTTTCGATACAGAATGCAAAAGTGAAGGTCTGTAGCTCAGAAATGTCCAGTAGTTTATATTAAATTAGCTTTTTTGTTCACAGAAAAATGTTTGTTTTCAAATAGAGGAATTAAAATCAACTTCATTCTCAATGACCACATGCTGTCTAACTGTCAGGTCCTTGCAAATATTTAAAAATTATACGTGCACGATGAAAGCTGAAGGTAGGTTCACTTATTTCATACAGTGAGCTCTATTTCAGCGTCCATTTTTAGGCTATGAGTTAGTAACCAGAGCATATTTTCTTTCGTTCAGTCACCTCAGAAGACAAAATTCGCACATGCATTTCATGGCCCGGCTTCTATGAAGTTTTACCTAATCTTAATCAAGCAGAAGTAGAAAGCAATGAAACTTGTCATTCCACAGATTTCCGTATCACCGATAATAAATTTCTCTGGCTCAGAATCAACCTATTTTAAGGATAACGGGTATTCAGCAAATATACTAAATACTTATGCGTTGTGCTCAGTCATCCGCTCACCCACATTCTATACCACCGTTGCCTTAGAAGCTGAAATACTTTCTTAAAAGAAGACTAAACTTTTTCAAACATTAGACACTACATTCAATAACCATACACATAGTCTCTTCTATCCTTCTAAATTGAGGGCGATTTTGCATGTGTATTGTCTCTTCGTGAAAACCGCTCGTTCTACTGTTATTCCTGCCGTCTTAGAACTTTCAATACTTCGACCCAACTGAAAACATCTGACCCCAAATATTTTGTCCAAATGCCCCGTTTGACTGCCATCAAGTTCCGCTACTTCCAGTTCTCCCGAACGTTTATGCTAACTTCTCAGTAGTATGTTTCGCGTTTGGATGGATGAACAAACTTCCCAGGAAGCACAAGACCGGTTTCGCGGTTATCTCCGCTCGTCAGGTATGCGTACCCGGTATTCTCCTTTCCAACCATCCCTATATTAATGTGCTGCGCTCGTTTCTTGGTTTCTCACTAGAATCTCATTTGAATCGTTAGGAGCGGACAAGTATATGAGTGGTTAGATAGAAAAATACCGGGTACGCACACATGACGGGCGAAGATAACCGCGAAACCGGTCTTGTGCTTCCTGGGAAGTTTTGTTCATCCATATGCATAAAAAAATACTGCGAAGAAAAACCGATACTTTCGGGTCTTTTGTCTCCTTTCCCAACGTTAGCCTTTCCTGACCGATGAAAATCCTCCTACAAATCATCATGTGATTCTTAAATGGACATCATCCATTTACGCTCCTAACGATTCAAATGAGATTCTAGAGGGAATTTCTACCAACTGATTTTATTTTGTGTGCACGCCCGAATTGTGCATTCCACACGCGCTGGTTCCACTCTGACCTTGTATTTCTACCAGCTTAAACAGCTCTGGGTTGACAATTTGCCATCTTTCTGAACTTTTCCTCTACCCATGACTTGCTTTCTCTTTCTTCGCTTTTTAAGAAACTTGGTTCATTTAGCCTTATTACACCACTGTCATGCATAAAAGGTTGTTATTGTAAAAGGTCTCCACGATTCAGATTTGGTCACAGAATATCAGACCGTCAGATGGCAACTTCGGTGTTCTTTAAGATCTCGCACAACCTAAATTGGTCGTTTAGCTAGCGCGATATCACATACTGTGGGGGATTCGATGGTTGTTACCGATCGACCTGGGTAGTGGGAAGTTTCTGATTTAGTTTGTTGTGATGTTTGGAAAGCTTCTGAAACCTCTCGTCCTCACAGAACTTTATGATGAGTTATTCGATCAGCATTCGGCTAACTACTGTAGTTATGATGTGATGATCATGCGGTGCTGTAGACGTCTACTAAGAGTGAAACCGATGCACAGCCCTTACACGCGGTAAGAGTTGATGCAGCTCAGTGACCACAAAGTAACCATAGTTACACTTGGAAGAACAGATGATTCCCTAAGAAGATCATATCATTCTGATTCACGGGTAGGAATTTCAAGGCTTTGGAATCTGACTAAACTGAAAGCCAATTAAACCCAAAGAATGATTCCGTGCGTTGGAAATCATGCTTTCCGATTAACTCAGACTTTGCCGGAAAATACTGACCGATCACAAAAGTTTCGGATATTCAAGAAGGAATTGCAGAGTTTGTTTAGTCACGTGGTACTGCTGTTTTGTTTGTGTTTTGTGTGTAGATGTGTGTGACACTCGAAGGATGGTGCTGCCTTGAACCGGAACAAGACCCATTCAGCAACCGTACTACAAGGGTTGTGTAAATAACACACCACCGTTGTTTTTGTGAACTCCCTTGTTTGAACCAAAAACATGACAGTGATTAGGCCGTCGATGCCCCGTCTGCCTGTGTTGCTGTTCACGCAAATAGATGGATCGACACACGGGCGGGTGGTTGACGTATGTACGCTGGTAGGTAGACGCGAATGCGAACGAACTAAAAGGGAGATTGATAGGTCCCAATGAGGGATCATATGCGACTAAATCGGATTAGGCTGAGTGCCAGTCCCCGTTTGAATAAACCAGCTCGTATGTGCACCAACATATCGCCGAGTGGACAATCGCATTCGGCTTATGCCTATCAGCATTGAAGGGAAGGGGGTGAATTAATGAAGACGTGAACGAATAGGCAGGCTGATAGGGGTAATGAGAATCCAACATGTCGACCAAAGCGGTCCAAATCAGTAAGTCCTCATTCCCACCGGATCAGCCGTCGGCCGCCTCGGAATTGAATGCGATATTTTGTGACACTTGTTTGTGATGAGCATTGTTCTTCGTGTGAACAACGTTGAAAAATCATTTCATCACACACTCCAATTGTTCGGATGATGAATTAATGCTTTCATATATGTATAAGCGTTCTATCGGATAAATATATATGTATATATACACTGATTGCAAAACCAGTAGATGGAAGATAGTCTAAAAATCCAAATCAAATTAACATTTAAAATCGCGACAAAACCTTCTTGGATATTCAGTAAACATGTGATTCGGTGATCTGCTTACTCACATTGTAACACTAGCTGGTGTTAGATAAGATTTGTTAACACCCCGAAAAATTACAGAGGCCCATCAGATTGTCAGGGAAATTTTAGTCCTCCTGGCATAGCTAATACATTTAAATAATTGCAGGCAAGAAGCACCGAACAAAAGGACAACGGTATTCGACTTCCCCAGAAGAAAGAAGGAATTCCACTGTTAGCTACCGTAAATTGAAGTTAAGCTTAGTGGCCAAAAGAAATGTGAATAATAGGAAATGGCGTGTGAACAAGAAATAAATGTCCACGGCTGATAATTCATTATTCAGATAAAGCTCCCGTACAAAGGCTGCTGAAGCTGATGTTCATGGTGTATGAAGTTCAGACTGCAAAATGGTTAGGACTGTTATTCGACCAAAAGCGAAAAATCTGTGTGGGACGTTAGGTCATGTGTGATATTCATGTTTAGCTGATGCGTATATTGAAATTTCATCAGACATTCTAACTGTCAAATCATCGTTCAACACTGGCCACCTTTTATCAAGTTCAACTTGAATTTGATTTACTACTGAAGCCACCGAACACATTATTTCATGAAGAGCAAGGTAAACTGATGGCTGCTTAAAAGGGAAGTTGATCTACATTTGAAAGATTCGAACCATCGATCTTTCTGTTGAAACGTTCGTTGTTGACTGTCTGACTACAACCGTGAGGTATTGCAACGAATTGGTGGGAAGGAGAGAAGAATCCACCCTCGATACTTTGTCCTCAATGGCATGAATAAAGAACATGTTAAAGCAAAGTGGTGCAGAATACAGTCTTTTAATTACTTACCAGTGTTCACGAGATACTTCCTACCGACATGATACTATTAGCGGTAAACTAAGAACTTGAAAAAATGAAAGTCTTCAGCAGTCTTTTGTCTTTAATTGATCGAAGTGGATATTTTCCACTTCTGTGGACAGGCTGCAATCAGCCGACAAGTCATTTTTAGGAGATTGAAAAAGGATTATACAATTCCGCTGTGCTGCAAAATTTTAGACGTTATTTAATGAGATATTAAGCTGAATTGCAAAATCTTCCAGGGCTTTTGCATACTGAAAGTTTAGTTTCTAAAATTCGTCTGACAATCAGTCTCCACTTTAATTTTTTGCTGGTATCCATATCCGTTAGTCATCTTATTGCTTTCGTATTTGAAGACGATGATCGAATGTCGAACTGTACTTTGAGAACCGAGTGGGCTAATTTGCTCTAAATAGTGAGAGAATCATACCATCCTCTACCAGGGTAATTCTCCCTGTCTCTAGTGTTTGCACCGCGATCTTTAACGCAGTTTCGCGTTTTGCTTTTGACGAAATCTCTCATGTTTTTCATTAGAAGTTTTCTTGTTCATAGCATTAAATTAAATAGTTCGGATTTTAGAACTGATGCGACTACCAGAACAATGAAAACGGCTTCCAGACAGAGGCCTTTACAATATTACTGGGGCCATTTTCCGGAAATGCATCTTAACTAGAAAATCGCCCCCTTAAATTCTCCGTATTGTTGTTGAGACAAAACGGTTCAAGCCTTTTCTTCATAACCAAAATGCCAGCATAATATCTCCACAGACTTCTTAACACAGTCAGTTATACAGATTACCGTGACCCGCATATCTTTCCATCCTCGAACGACTGCTTTTCCTAAAGTTTCCATCAATGCCCACCGTTAGTGGAACCGGTGAAGTACCTGAGACTTTTGATTTAACATGCTTGCAGTCTCATCCTGACCCATTTTCATTTTCGCATCCAAGCATCTGTAATAGTTTGTTGACTAGTGGTCACTAAGCGTCAACGCAAACTTCCTCTGCTGTTGCGTACCCACACAATGAACAGCATATTTTTGGGTGGATTCATTTAAAAACCGTATGTAATCGGTTTGCGGCGGCCCGAAGTTGATTAGCGTTTACGTCTGAAATACTACCTGCTGTCAGGATTCTGAGTGTCAAACATGTTTATTCCTGCGGCGCACCTGAGTCAGTATGTGGAACTCGGGTCTACTAAGGCAATGTGCGCCAGAATAAAGTTTTGGAAGGTACCAGGTGAATTTTGTCTAGGTCCATCTAACGGAGCGTTAAAGCGAGAAGAAATTTTTGTTCCCCATCAGCATCAACGATCGATAAGCCGATCAGTTGATCAAGCAAACCGTGATATTGGATTAGCGAAATCCCTCGTCATTTATTACAGAGTACTGGCGTAATTTTAAGCTGTCGGGTCTTGTGAAGCGGACAGGCAAAATAATTGTTTGGTTCGCTTTCGGAATTAAAAATACGCGTGTAGGTTATTCACAATCACTTAGTGGTGTTGCCCTTGGTTGTTTTTGGTCATATTTCCTTGAGGAGGAGCACACCTAATTTTACCACAGGTTTTGATACTTAACTTTATGACAATGATTACGCGTAAGCTTAGGCTTTGGCCGTTTGACGGTTGTGTCCGGCACCCTCCAATGTCGACAGTATCAATTTCGCACTACGACTGATTAGTCCACTTCTTCATCGGAATAGTTTTGGTCATTTTGTGCTCGTGGACTTTTGTGACTCGAAATATGGTGGCTTTGTCATAAAGTGAAATTTATTAGATGAATTTACCATTGCCCCATCGGCACCCACATCATCGTGCCATACCTATTCTTCGAAAAGACACCAACTTCAATGCCAGCGTCGTTTACCTCGGACAGGCCAAGCGAAAATTCAACGTTCTGTGCTGTCGGTGACGTTTTAACAAGCCTCTATATAATGGAGTCAATAAGTCTTTACAAGAATACTACCTTTAGAATATCAAGTTCTTCAACTTATTTACCATATCCTCATTCTCAAGATTATATCATTGCCTATTTAGCAAGTTGAATAGCTGATGTACAGCCGAATAGTATAAAGATAACCGTTGTATTAGGTAATTAAAAGAGAACACGGTAAGAAACTGTGCTATCCCCAATAAGCAGGATAATCCGTTTATAGTTATTCAGTCGAATATTTAAATATTGCGACCAAACAAATCCCGGTAAGTAACCATCTGCGTATTTTGGGAACCAGAATTTCCGGGGCAGGCGCTCTACATCTAAACTTCGGAAACAAATTGAAGTAGCGTTTATTTTAATTCAATCTGAGCATGATTTTCTATCAGAAGCACCTAAGTAATACAGAAATGTCAACTAGGATTTAAATAATTTCTCATGTTATACGAGTGTGACATTTTCCTAAAGTTTGCTCGACTGAAGTGTGATCATATTGGGGACCTTTAATGGATTTGGAATGATGGAATCTGAATAGTGTCGTTACCTTATCAATATTTGATAAAAAATTTGTCAAGTTCTTTATCACACCATCCCCCATAAAAGGAGTTAGGACTCACAAAATAAGCTGCTAATTGCTTCCTGCATTTCGAATCCACATCCCATTCCGAATGATGGACCTGCCTTTCAAATGGTCGACGTATAACTTTTCTTGGAACGGCAGCAAAGTTTGCTATCTTTTAGCAATGAGTTTTTTATTACGGAAATTCTGCTGAGCATTTCAAACATTCTCGAGAGCACTGAAAAATGGCTACATACTGTTCTAATTTCATTTCCAACTTGTAGTTTTTGGGTTACTGCCAACTTAATGGCGATCTTTCAGTAGAGCTTGGTTCAGAATTTCTCCCCAAAGTGAGCCGTTATTCCTTCATCTTCGAGGTCATAATTAGAATATTTGTTTCTTCGTTCCTGGTTTTCTCAAAAACCAGGACATGCAATGCACCTTGACCAGGAAAAGAAGAAAATTGTGAATTTTTATAAACCTTATTTGTCAGCTGACAGGTGACATTTTTGGTCTTAAAGATTTATGCACCCATTTGACAAATCATGTGTAAGAGCACCTAGACAATTTTATGCTACCTTCTGAGGATCCAACTGTGTAGTAGTTCAATGAGGATCTGAACGGCAACAGGGACATTTTACGATCCTCGACTTCTAGTGGACTTTCCTTTTGAGGTTTAACATACGACGTTAGTGGTACACTGATCAAGTTGCTACTTTCTTTTGATGCAATTACTCTTACAATGACGACGGTTGTACTTTAAACGACGCAGAAGCGCGGACTCCAAGTGGTCGTACCAATGAAGGGGCCCAAATCATCAGTATGTACCGCATTAGGTGCGACTCTAGGCCGTCACAGAAGGCAGAAAGGAGACCCGACAACCGAGAAAAACCGATTGAGTTTATTTACAAGGTGTTCGTGTGCACGTTAACTAGACGGTGACATCACTGGTTGGATTAGCATCGAGGCAACGTCCGCCGAGAAATGTTTGTTTTTCGCGTTAATGATTCACCACAATTCTGGCTGATTATTTGTAGGCGCAGTCCACAGCGAAACTACCGGACAGTGTCACGTAAATTCGTCACAGTGACACATCAACAAAGGCGTGTACTAAATAGGTCTATCCGTGGTAATCGATTCCCCTATACACAGGCACTCCATTAGATCGATTGCGTATTCTCTTTGTGGCTCATACACCGTGGAACAACAGGATCTTCACTTCAACTTTCTGTTACTAGGTTCCTCGTTGAACTCTCCTGAGGTTATTCAACATATCAACACATCAACACAAAGGTTCGGACACTTAGGCGTTGCTCGAATAACCGGACTGTACTAACATGCCCGAAATTGCATGGCCAAATCATATTGCCAGGGGCGAACTTTTAAAACCCCATCACCTTCAGGAAAGTTTTATTTAGGCTGCATTTCGTAAAAAAAATATCCATGGTAGCAAGGACGGATTTTTTCTTATGTGTAGGGTCCCTAACGATGAATTTCAAAAAGGCTATTAAGACTTTATTTCCATCCAGATGAGTAGTTTTTGCGGATTTATGACACAAAGTTAAGATTTCCGAAGAATTTCTTTAAAGAGACCACTTTTTAGTGGGCCACCCAAAGCTCATTGTTAGGAGCGCATCCACTAAAAAGTTACCTCATCAAATTGATTTTTATTTCTGGGTAGGATGAGTAGCTGCGCTCGCTCATTTTGTTCTAATGTGCACCCAGTGAAACGTGATGCATCAGCATTTTATTTCCACTCCGAAGAAGAGTACGGGAATTATAGTGAACAAATAGTTTTGTCGCATAATATTTTTGGGGCCCCTCGAGAAAGCTGACACTCTAAATCGTGAAGCAGTAACATCATACAGACTGCTGGCTCCGATGTAAACTGATTCTTATATCGGAACCTCAAGGCCATTAGTTGGTTTCACCACATTCCATATTTGAGCTCACCAAAGCTGAATATATTGTTTGCCAGGCAAGTAAGCACAAGAGGATTACTCGGGGCCATCCCCTAATCGGGGCGTGGTAAATCCCATCACTTCCAGAAACTCGAAACCAGGACTTCCAAAATCGAGGTGCAAATATGTCCGACTAATTTTGTTCAGTTCTCAGTAAAGATTTCTGCTTCATTCAATCACCAGGCCATTGTTTCCGTCCTTCAGTTTGTTTGGTCTTCCGCCTAACACAACTGAGGGTAGAGTAACCCATGAGAGAACAATTCTTGCTAAACAGGTGGGCCGGTAAGCACTTGTGAACGTAACCTTAGGTAAATTCTAACTACAATCCTTTCTGCAAGTGTTATGAAATTCATGCAGCCCGTCAGGCCTTCCCTTTTCATTTTTACATGAATCCAACTTGGCAACCAAGGTCAAACAAGTTAAGCTGGCCTTAGTACAGTCTACTCCGAGAGTTACCAGGACAAAACCATGTTATTTGCTGATGACTCGATTTTTTCTAATAGTTTTAAGTATGACGGAACAGTTGTAAACAACTTAGGATGTATCACAGTCAATAACCGGTTTTGTGTCTAGGTACTTTCCAGCAGTGAGCTGAATTCTCATCAGTTGTTACTTCCAGAAACAGGGATTAAGGAATATAAATTCAGATTTTTATCGCAAAGGAATGACACTCGGAGAAAATCATATGGATGCAGAAAATGGATGCGGAAAATACGTGTGCCCAAGCGAAAACAATCTACTTATCAACAAGTTATTTATAATCTTGTTTTGGTTTCGTACGATATTTGACTTTCCACGAAAACATGATGGTCATGTCTAAATTTCCATCATGATGAGATCCAAGTCAAATCAATTCCAGAAGAGTTGGGATCCTTAGTACGACATAAGGATGGTTTCTTTACCAAAGAAAATTCAATCAAGACCAAATGATATAAGGGGTGCATCAAAAATCGATGCGCCATATATTGGTTTTTATTGTGAATGGTACAATGTTAATAAAAGTGTTGTTGGTAGATGTAATGGGCCGACGTTTCGACTAACGTCGGTAGCCTTTCTCAAGGCAAGATTGTAAAACTTGTCTTGAAAAAGACTACCCATGGTAGTCGAAAAGTTGGCGTATTACATCTACCAAAAACGATGTGTCATTAACATTATATCATTTACAATAGAATTCAACCAACTTTGAAAAAGTCATCCACTTCGGCAAGCTTCAAACCTGCGCATTTTTTGCAATGTGTTCCGTCGGCTTAATTGCGAGGCCAAGATGAATGGTGTTCGTAAATTTTACTTTATGATGAATGGTTAACCAGCCAGCTTAGGCAATCACATGATACCCACCACAATGATCGACCTGTTGTGATAGCTCAGCTGATCCGAGATGCAAATGCGAGGGCTATTCCTATGCCTGCGTGCGAATCTCGGTGACTGGGAAAAGTTTCCACTGTTGGATCAAGCCTACAATTGTCATCCTTACCAGACCAAACTTCGTAGATAAAAGTAGTTTAAAACTTTGTTCTTGTTTATCCTGTGCGAGCAAGTCCGGTGTCACGTGTACGACTGTGACCAACACTTCAGTTAAAAATGTAAGGAACGTCATTATCTTTAACCCCTTTATCCTCGGATTCGTAAGATTGGCAATCACAGTTGACTTAATCCAAGCAGTGGCCAAATTTCCGTGTCGAAATTATTGGAATAGAAAATTCTGTGACAACGTGAGTTAATCTACGAAGGCAAGATTTAGTTTCCGCTTAAGCTGCAGAGTATGGGTGCAAATTTCCCGAAAGATAGGTGGAAAACGTTTATTCATTTGTCGCTGAACATATTCCGCACCAAAAATAATTAGTTCTGTTACTCTAGCACAAAGGATTGATGGTACACAGGTTAGAAATGATGGACTTAAAAAATTTC
The DNA here is from genome assembly GCA_008360955.1 of Fasciolopsis buskii. NCBI lineage: Eukaryota > Metazoa > Platyhelminthes > Trematoda > Plagiorchiida > Fasciolidae > Fasciolopsis > Fasciolopsis buskii. The sequence continues at coordinate 317,868 of LUCM01004193.1, forward strand.
CATTAGTCCTCTCTTTGAGAACGAGTTGGAAAGACTAACTAAAAATGGGCCTTTCAGGTATACAGCTCCTAAGTTAACATTAATCGACGATTTTGGAAATAAAGCTTCCCAGGTTTACCGTTGGTCTAGATGACATTTTATTCGATTCTAGATCTCAGTGAAACTCTAATGGCAATTTTCATCTGCTCATAACAGCATCCCGTTCAATAATATACTAGTACAGCAGACTGATTAATGATAGACCGAAGAAAAACAAGTGACGTCAAAATTCGACAGGTATCACGGCTTTCAAAAATAGGTCTGTCAGCCATCAGCAGTATTATGTACTGGTAGAATCCTTTCATAGTCTCCATTTTTACCGGTGTATGACCAGTAGATGCAAAAACACGCGTCGGGCTGTTTCTCATAACCTTAAAAAATGTAATCGCCGTCAATAGGCAGACACAGTAGATTCTAAAAGTTGGAAAATTCAGATAAGAAAGTGGTAAGTGAAAGGTTATTAAATGGATTGTGGACACAAATTAGTCCGTCACCCGACAGGTGTAAATTACTCTTCTTTGACATTTAACTTGCAGAATCCACATTAATTTCCTTCTGCTGCAATGAAATTGAATGCACCATCTACCTAAGTATGAAGTGTTATAATACACTCGTGGAAAGCATATCTTCGAGTTATTTTTTCTCCTAATAGAAAGGCTTTCGTTAGAATAATGGAGCTAGAACAGGCCGTCTACTTGCCAGGCCACCTAACCTGATATCCAAAGGCTGGGTGAAAATCATTAGCCTTTGTGACGCATCTTCTTCGATCTATATTTACTGAACTACTCTAAGGTATTTTGAGATTCTTTCGGCGGTAAAATGAATTTCGACGGTAAAATGTGCGCAGTGGAACCTAAAACCCCACTGATCAAACTGAACGCAAGTTATCCCATGGTTCTAAACGGTGGTATCACAACGAATTCTTGAAACATTCTTCGAAGGCACACCCAACCATGGAATAAAAAGACGTTACTGCTATCATGAAAATCTTTCTATTTTCGTCCGATCTCATCCCTGACAGTGATTCTGATAAATGTTTCAATGCCTCTCGACAAATATTCTGCTTCGCAGCTTGTTCAGAGTGATGCTCCAGTGCTGGTGATCAATGAAAACGGAGATCTTTTAGTGTCAATTCCAAATAAAGTTATAAGTGAATCAAAAATAAATGCTGCTCCATTTGATTTATTTAAGGGTAACATACATTCATCAACAACAGCATCATCGATGGAAGTGATAATAGACTGACTTTTCCGTTTACCAACAGCAACCTTTCTCAAGGCAATTTCCATCCTCCCCTGTGAAAAATAGGCTCTTTACTGCTTCCATGGGGGACGCTGGGTTGCTGATAAATGCATTATTCCATCAAAATTTCAGTCGCGCGCGTGCATAGCCGATCATGGCTTCTGGGTGAAGACCTGGTGCCGCTAGGTCGCTAACCACCCGGCAGTACTGAAAATGATTTGAGATGTTCATGGAACTAACTTATCCTTAAATGAAAGAATAGTGCGCAAACTGAAGAACATACGGTCAAGCGAACAACTGTTTTCGAAACTTCTAAGCGCGTCAGTGCAGTTCGTGAGAATTCTATCCCATATCGCATAGCTGGTTCAATCTGAAGACCTATACTTCCATACCTAATAGATGTCGGCCACTGTTTAGGTCCCAGTCGGCAATTTAGGATTATCTGTCAGCAGACTCTAAATCGACTTAAGTGTGTCCTGCTGCAGACATCTCCAATTACGTAAACTGCTATCACCAGATACATATCTGACCCCTCATCTCTAGGCCCAACAACGGTTAGTCCGCGCCGTCTATCGCCCATGACCTACCACCAGAAAAACATACGGACCACTGTAAAACATCAGTGGGCGTACCCACTGAAGATGAGCATCTAGTGACATCCATCAACTAATCACCTTATCCTATTCATCTGTGGGAAAGCATCGCGTACGACTTTAAGCACATTCACATACACATACACACAAGCAAAAACTAAACATTGCTTCGTAAACGACTTCTTGAGCTCTTGGGTTTCAAGTCTCAAACCGGAGGGGCATATTTAGAATCTTCGAAACAATAGCTCGCCTGATCTTGTTTTTCATGTGACCCTGGACATTTCCTCGCGGAGAAACTTGAGTGAAAGTAGGCGTACGGAAGCAATGAGTGTGACCTATTGGTCCACTGGGACATTGAAGATCATGCAACGTTGCTGATAAGCTCACTTGATAGATTCATATAGGTAGTTTCAAGGCTTATTTCATATACTAGCGGTTATAAAACGGTGAAAATCACCATTTGTCGTTCGCAGTTTGAATTCGAAAATCAGTTGCCTAACTAACTTGAAGACAACAGAAAAATATTATACAAACTAAGCAGTTCATTATGAATACTTACAAACAAGCACATTAAGACCATTCAGTATGAGCATACGGAAGGTTGGGTGAAATTCCTCTACATATTATCGACTTCGTAGATATTGACGCCATCCTGGAGACCAGGAACAAACATCTATGAATCTTGTCTTCGATTACCATTATATTTATTAAACTGATCTGTTTGCTTAAACGGGATTTATTTTTGAACCCCTGTCCCTATATGAAAGTTTACTGGGAGATCGTAACTGAGGTCAGTGGAATGTGGCGGTAAACACTGCCTTGAGAAAGACTACTCATGCTACTTGAAACATTGGCGAATTGCGACATCTACCGCCAAGACTGTCATTAACATGAAATCATTCATAATAAAGCACTTAGTTGAACTTTACTTTGAAAACAACGATGCAAGTCCACAACCATAGATACTCGGCGATTATATGTATATATATATTTATATATAGTTTCAATCTTGTACATCCAATGTGGTGGAACACCCACGAGATCATTGCAACATTCCAAAGAAATGGTGAGCCATATCGGCCCCAACCTGGGACTTCGTATAATCACCACCGGCTTATGGAGCTTTAGCGCTTACGTTTTGCCCAACGCGGGCAATCTTTTCAAGAGCGTTGTGAAAAAATCACCAACTGTAATTAAAAGGTTGGCTAAATACCAACTCTGACGAAGTCGGTAACCGACTAATAATGCATAAAAATGTGCACCACCCATCCATATTTGATATGCTTTTAGTCGAACTCGGCTGAGAAATACAGACGCTTGCCTTTTTGTTTTCCGTCACTTCTCGTTTACTTGCTTTATTAATCAAACTACAGTGCATATCATACTCAGGAAAAGTTTGCGGCCAACAGTGGCTGCCATGTAGAGAAGTTGACGGGTGGTGAAAAGATATGAACCCGTGACCTTCCCGCTGGGACATCACAATATTGACAGCTACCTAAATTACTGATGAGCCTCTAGGGGAAGTTATGGACATCTTCAGCAACATAAATTACACGATGAACACGAACTGAACACTTCCACCTTGAGGATGACTTTGTACTAGACCATGTTTCCAACCGGTCTGTTCGTGTTCATCCTTTATTCTTCAAAATCAGCTGCATATCTTCTCTCAAGGATCCCAATGAATGAGTTTCTTCTTCTAGACACTTGAAAGGCACGTCAATAATCTCCGGATAATCATTATAGCTCTAAGACAAACCTCCTTTACTTCAACAGCTTAATGAGGCATAACTGAAACATTCTGCACAGGAAAGAGAGGATAAATTCGAATTACGTCCACAGAATTGGCTTTAAGGTTGATTGAATGTCTTTTTTCACAATCTTTGGCGTTCTTCAGCTTGTTAGTGCAGAGCCGTAAAAGGATTAATAGTGACTTTCCATGACAATCTTTGACCGTAAATTGGACATGCAGGTGTTTTGCATTCTGCTGAGTGATGAACAGGCCTAGACACCGGATAGACCAATTAATGACAGCAGCCAATGGAAAAGGAGTACTTCATAATCCATCAGCGGTTCAGTTCGCTTTCGCCCTTTATCATGCATTCAGTTCCCCTGGTTTACGTTCCTAAGGAAATTAGAACACCGATGCCCTAAAAGGTGATAGCAATGATTTAACTACATTCACGAATGATTGTAAGGCGAATATCACGACTGATAGATCATCTGTCGTAGTAGTGTACCGTCCAACTAGTTGTTCTGTGGTCGTTCTAAAATCAGTAACGAATAAGGTTAACAGTCAAGTGGATAAAGCCGTCGCTTGAGGAAATGAAGGTCGTGGGTCATTTCCCCAGTCGGGCAGGTTATCAATGACCACGATCTCCCCCGTGAAATGGCACTATGCGAGTGTCGTATAGTAAAAGAAAAGGAAGTAATAAAATTAAGTCATTATTGTGTTATGTTACGGCATGACACTATGTTTGTGCCAGGCTCGATCGACAGATAAGCACGTATGCAAACGCCTTCGGTCGCCGATATATCCAAACGCATGCATACTCAAGCAGTCCCATCGTTTACCCCGCAACTGTCAGCATATGAGACAAACCAAAAACTTGACTGCTGATTTCTGGACATTATTTGTCCTATGACAGTTAATTCGGCTGTGAACTGTGAGGCATTACCCTCTAGTTTGCAGCACGCAGCTTGTCGAAAACGTCCTGTGTCCGCTACATGGGACATGACAGCCTGCATCTTTACGCTGGTACCTATCACGCTTTGTAAATTTATATCAGCGAATGAATGCTTAAGAGGTGGATGGTGTTCTGCTCCGCACTGAAAAATCTATATCTGACAGCCTACCGGCTACTGGGATCAGCTCACGTGGGTTTATTCTGGATGTACATCTCAATCCGGCCACAATCGATAACATTTCTAACCAGAGTGAAACAACTGTACAGGCACTTGGTACTTTTAGTGGTGAGTTGTGCGTTCATAATTTGTGTTGAGTCCGTCCAAAGAAATCCCACCTCCAGCCGATTGTTGCAGTTATTGTCGATTGGCAAAGGAAGACAAACGGATAACACAAATGTTCAGAATGACCGCTAGAAATGCATTATTACAAACAAGCAAGAAACCATAAGGTGGAAAACAGCTTCAGGGATTAGCCGACCACCTTGGGTGAAAAACATTTCGGTAGTTCTCAGGAAGTGAGCGTGAGTTTGAACCATATCCAAGAAACTTTCACAGGCAGGTGCAGCAGTAGCTACGATATGGTTAGATTACAATAAGCACCCTGAAGTTTTAGACTACTGTTCTTTTCCGTCACAAAGTCTAGGCAAAATTTCGTTCGCATTCTATGCAGACAGACTGATATCAAGAGATTAAGTGCTTTCAGTTGCTTAAATTGGAGACTCATCATGAGTGGAACCACAGATGATTATCGATTGAGATTCCGCTTTAACTGATTTCATAATAATCCTTTTCTCTCGATTTATTTTTCCGACATGTGAAAACGGAAGAAAATTTGCATTGATTTATGCAATCTGTCTAGCTGTTTGCTCCCTAATAGTCTATTCCTTGAAAGGAACCAGTACGTTATCCTATGCCGAAAGGATCTTTTGTCTTCTATCTGTTTGTTTTTCTGGTAGCCGATTCATCATCACGTGGGTGCACAGCCAAACAGAAACTTCACGCACAGTCACGCAAACTGGCATGTTCGCGTAAGCGTACTGCACGCACGCACGCAGTGTATGGGGAGAAAAAGTCAATTTTTGTGCCGCCAATTTACTCAAACAATAACGTTCATTAATCGGGTGACTACTGAAGCGATCAGACAGACGGTGTGTGCGTTTGTTTGCATGTATGAGATAGAAAAGTGTAGCAATTCACCAGAGCTGATCGTTGAATGTACCTCGCCAATGTACACTCGGACCATGATCCTCGTGATTATTTGCAGTGACAGTGACGCCAGGGCTTCCAGGTTCAAAACACAATCTGATCGACGGCTTTGCGCAACTGTTTTCAATCTCGACGATCTGTGACAAACAAACAGCTCTCGGATGTCGTGAATCAGGCTTTCGCGTTTGGGCTACCTGAATAATGGACTCACTCTGGTGTGTTAGTGCTCGTGTGTTTGTGTGTCTTTGTGTAGTGCTCATGCGTGCCGAACTTGGTTAGAATGCAAGCACGTACATGATCACCAAAATGACCAATTCGATCTGGAGGAGTCAGTGCTCAACGAAACCGCATCACGTTGTTGGTTGGCGCCAATATCTATACTGACACTACTACGATCAGTTAAGTTATTGTAATCCCTGTGTATGTGTTCAGATATGTGGTCCAAATATACAGCGGAAACAAATCAACCATAAGCCCATAAGTTTCTTTGTGCAGAGCGACTCATCTTTCCCTTGAACCATCATATGCTGACATTCTCCTGCTCCAGCATTCTCATGAGCTGACTAGCGTATGTTGTGACATTTTTACCTTGTAACAGACTAACCTTTTACAGTTCTATAAATAAAATCTATCATAGAAAGATGATAAATTTCACGGATAATGAAATGTCACCAGTTTAAGCAAATGATGAGTTAAACTACTGCTAATTGCTTCATTTTGTGATGAATGAAATCTGTCGTCCGGTTAGGTCTTGGGAGTTTCAACTCCAACAACTCCCTTACGTGATTTGATCTCTGTTTCCATTGAAAGATCGAAAGAAAATGGAGCATTTGCGCTACCAGATCCGCTTGATATACGGAATGCAGAATTGGTGCTTGGAGAAAATATGCATGTCAAATACAGCGCTGTCGGAGTAAGCTAGCAGGGTGAACTTTCTCAGAACAGTTTGCGAGCAACTGAAAATTACCCTGGCTAACTTATATTTATGTCAGAAAAACCATAAATGACTAGATAAATGAGATAACACTTAAGGAGACCAGTACTAGGGATTATGGTTTTCAAACCCAATGTGGCGTAGGTTCATCCGGAGACCGGATGCTGATACAAAGGAACTGGCGTGTCAACTAATTGCCTGGATCGGACTAATCTCCTGGTGATGACTGGGCTAGGATAGAGTGAATACACATTGTTTTTGTATCCACAAAAATTGGAGTTGTAGTTGTACGAATGCAATCCACTCTGCTCCAACCGGTGTAATCCACCTTGAACTCCAGAAGGGGCGAAAGCATCGTTCACATTTATCGTATAGTTGATATTGGCGAAGTGGGCACTGGCTGGGGTTTTGACTGTTTTAATTACTTCAGTACGCAAACACCGAGTGATCCTCACGGACGCGTTTCGATAGGCGTCCGGTCGTTTTGCTCACACGCATGTTATTACGTGACTGAATAATAATGAACTGAGGCTACAGACTCAGTCACGTTGCCCTTCAACCATCTACGAGTCGTCTAAGGGTTAATATTCAGCGTATTTGATAGTGGGGACCATTGGTAGAGTGGTCGTTACTGGAAATTGGGGAAAATGTGTCGAAATTCGTACGATAAAGAATAGAGAGACACTCAGTCCGAACCTTCTCAGGGTTTAGTCGGTAGAACAATTTTGGTCGATTCCACGGCGGGCAAATAGGATGAATATGCTGAAACTGGTCTGATATCGCTTGGTGAATTAAAAGAAAATAAAGACTGCATGTTTTAGTCTCAGTAAGCCGATAGTTTGATTTCTTTTTCCCTAAGTGTGACGGACAAGACAATTCAGTTTCTGCTCCTAGACAGGCAGAATTTTGTGCGGAACCAATAATGACGGGGCTATTTGAATTAAAATTTGTTGAAGATATGGAAATTGTCACTTCACCTGCGTACTGAAAAATGGCGGAGAATGAGAGTACAAAAACCAAGAGATTGTCATAACTGCACTAACTGCTAAATTGTACAATGTCGCTTCTTGTTTTCAGTCAGCAGTAACTTTCTTTTTGACTTATTCTTTTGTTTGACTAAAACCTCCAGTGAATCAGTGGTGTTCAAACATGCCGTCCAATATCCAGTATCATGTATTGGTCTCTTGATTTGCCTTATTTTCCGGTCCTTTGGCCACGACAGAACATTCAGTTCTGGACTGATCATCTATCATTCTAGCCCTTCTAGTTAAGAGTTAGATCAAAACAACTCAAATTCTGCTTATAATACATATCTGTCGTCAAACAGGTTCCAACTTGTCCGCCCACTTTTCGTCCGAAGACATTTTTGTTCCCGTAGTTCAGCCGAACCATTAAATTTCTACGCAAACGTTCAGCTATCAGCCTTCTTAGCATTGACCTGAAAGCCACTTTTAACTTATGCTCCTCGGTGGAAATGATTCTCGTGTGAAAAGGCAAACCAGGTTAACCTTAGTTGAATTTTGTCCGTGGAATGAATGATAGTGCAATGATATTGTTAAATGTTTCTTCCGTCTGATCAAGGATGAGGTCCGAATCACTTAAACTTTGTTCTATTTTCTGGCAAATCTCATGAAGCAACAACCTCCAAATTCCACGGAGAGTTCCTAGAATTATCTATAACGGAACAGTTAACCACTTTATCCCATGGGGCGCCAACAATCTGTCGAATGGAACTATTATGCACCCACTAGTTGATTCATTTGATTCCTATACTTATTTGTTTATTAGTTTAAAACAAATAAAAAAGACTTCGAAACAGGACGAATGTGTTGAACACAATTATATTCGACAAAATTAACAACGTCTTTTAACGGATCGGCAACCGACTTTAGCTCGCTCGTTCGTGTCTGGTGCTTCAAATATCGTTTTGCTTACCACTAGTTGGTATTTATTTTTTAAACTCCATTGGGCCGACTATCTTACACAAGTAAACACATTTTGACACAAATATTTAATATCACTAATATTGCAAAAATCTTTCGGACACTTTCTTAACCCGGAATTCACAAATAATGCGAAATGAAATTAATCTGCATTATGACGCTCAGCTAGGATTTTTATCCGAGACTAGACAATCGTGAATGTATTTTAATCCATAACGGTTTGCGAACCTGAGTTGAGAAATATGCACAGAGGTTAGCTGGCCAACAGTCTCTGTCACATATGAAAGGAAAACTGAGAGAATAGAAAAACAACGAGAGAAACGACCGGAATTAAAATTTTTTTCCCGTTATCAGCTACGCATTGCAGGGATTAGCAGTTTGACTATGGTCTAATTTTCTACTTGATAAAGCGGTCAGTATGGCAGCGGTTAATGTTAAATTTGTGATGTATTAAAGATATGATCATTTATCACGCTTTAATATAACCGATTTCTGTGGGTTGGTCTTCCTATGAGCAGTACAATTATCCTATTAGAAGTTATTAATTTTTTATCTACGATTCTAAAAGTTACTTAAAAAGATGCTTAAATCCGTTTTTGTCTTTAACACATGCAACCTCGTAGTCGTAATGAGCGGGATCATCCATTCTACAAAGCTTCAACCCATCCGTCACTATTTGTCATTTCTTTATCATGCATGAGTTTTACACAGCATGAGAGCAATGTTGGCGCACTCACGCGAGTGCGCTCACACTACTGGAGATTGAACATAACGACTAATAGGTTTGGCAGAATTCTAGGTTACTCACAGGGCACAGTTACATTAAGCAAGTGAGCCCAAGTGAGGAAAACCAAATGGGGAAGGTGATAAGAGAACTAGGTGGGTGGGCGTAACAAACAGAAGGTGGCGCTGTGCACACGGGTAGTGGCAGAGAGGCTTACGGGGAGCTGGAGGAATGAGAAAGTACGGGGGGGGCTTTGGGGACGAGCAAAAAGAAATGCTAAAGGTGAACAAGCAATAGCAAGTAGGGGGAAAAACTTACCGACAAAATGTACAGTTGCAGATCAATTGCAAAGAGGACTGATTAGGAAGTTAGCCAGGATATTGGATTAGAAAACCATCATCGAGGTCCTTGTATCAAAGATGAATCACATGCTGTTCGAACAAGGATATTAAGAGTTTGAAGGCCCCAGAGTGACTGAGAAATTTCCAGCGATGCTTAAAATTCATTCATAATTGGATTGTGCAACATATTATTTCTGTTATTAACACTTATTTGTCATCATCGGAAAGCTATCGAACCATGAGCACAGGCATTCCTCGGTAATTGTTAGACAAACATACCGTAGCTACAGTAATGTCAACCAGCTGAAAATCAGTATACTCGGATTTTTGCAGGCTAAATTCAGAACCGATAGCTTGCTTTCACCTTACTTAAATTTTTAAACGGGTTTTGCACCTACTTATATATATATATATATATACTCATTTGTTTGACAACGAGTCCTAGTATGGATCGAAACGTCACAATAAACGTTATAACTCAGTGTACACCTTCTAACTTCTACTGTATATATATATACTCATGAACAATTTAAATGCTTTCATTTAAACTTAAAAGAACTTTTATCACATTTTTGCAAAATTGCATCAACACTACTGGAAACCGCTAATCGACCGACTTATGCAAACTTCGTTCACGTGTGTCAGATTAAAGGTCCATTCTATGTAAAAATGACGGTACATGTTTTACTGTAAGCTGCACTGCGTATCTGGCAGTGATCTAAGATCTACGAGCGCTGGCAGGCCTACCATATTTGTCAAAATAAGTGTTCTTATCGAAAGCAAAAGATGTTTTTGCAAATCTGATTACTTTCAACATAATTTCGAAGAAAAGTGGAAACAGTATTCAGCTGCTTGCATTTTCCGATGAATAAGTAAAGCATGAAGCAATTTATGTGTCTGTTTTCATCTCGCAGAGCTCTGGACATCCCGTTGTGCACCCTTCCTAGCCATTTGTAACAGTTATGGGAATCTAGGTTCGATTTAAGCGTTTCTTTCTGCAAAAAACATTTTTTCATAAAGTTAACTGACATACAATGCTTTACCAGTATGGTTCTACTATTAAAACAACGACCATGATAGGGGCCAAGACAATTACGTCTATTACTGCCATTATTAATACTTCTGCTACTGCAACGACTACGTGTAACGGTGGTGGTAGCGACATGAATTTTGCGACGCGAAAATTCTGACCCATGAATGGAGTGACACACAAAGAATATGCATTCGAACATGTTCAACACATCTGCTTCACAAGCCTTTTGATCCATGTGAACACCACGATTTAATCCAATGGAAACCGGAGGGTTTTGTTCAGTTTTATCCTTCGTACTAAATACCAATAACGGAAATCCACCATTACCACACCCGATGAATTGATTTTGGCTAGTTTATCATGTCGTATTTAAAATTTATCCCTTTTTCGGTATACAGAAAATTGTTTTAAATAAGACATTCACTCATCAATAGCTAAAACATGCATCACATGATTACACATGGTTGTTGATTTATCTTATTGATTTTGGTGATAAAGGCCATTCGCCTAGACGGGATGTGAACTTGCACAGCAGCATTAGTCACGGTCTACAAATGTGTTTACTCACCCATAAATTTTCCCAACTTAGGGTAGCTCCTGAGTGTCGGTTAGTATCTTTCGCCTGTGGTGCTATTATCCCCAACCCCGAGTAGAGTAGGCACATATTCTAGGCCCATTCATACCACAAATGATCACATCATATGTGGCAAAGTCACATGACTTATTAGCTCGCTTTAGTGAAGTTTGCCGAAAGAAACTGTACTAAGTTCGAAACAGACCGTGGTAACTTAGTGAGCAAACATGATAATGAAAGACGAAAACCCCACGGTTCGAGTAGAGAACTATATATAAACAAAATGATGTACTTATCACACTGAGTTTGTTATATGGATGGCCATAAGGCTATTTTCTTATTTCATTTTGTGCTAGGCTGATCCAAATTCGAAGTGTTTATCCGTAACTGAACCAGACACAAACACAGAACCTGCCCGAGTTGTGATACTAAGTATGTTCCACCAGCACATTCCAGAAGTCAAGCCAATGAATCTCGTGTATTTTAGGTGGTCACTGTAAGATAGGATGTATACTCATGTTACCCAGTTGGATAAAATATGACATACTCGCAGTCTGCCTGTCTGTAGAATCATTCCCAATGAACCATATGGCATCTAACCACGGAACACAAAACAATAATGACATGACAAATATGCTGCCGATTTCAGTAATGAACATCGTCAACTCAGTTTGCATCTTTTCTTAATGAAGGTCCTCCGTTAGTCCACTCCTACTGTTCTGGGCCCGATGAGAAATGGGCCACTGATTTGCCGGTTCACTCTTAGTTAGAATGATGATGACGAATTGTGTTCAAACAATCAACTCTGTATCGCTCATGGAGGATTATCATTTAAATAAATCGGCTAAATTTAGAAAATTTATGATTGTGTTATTTTTTGCCGTTGGTAAGCAAATAGAATCACGCCTGAAAGTCTGTTCTAAATAGATAGTTTACATAAGTTGGTGCAAAACTGTACCCAAGAGACGACGCTGATGGTCCTGACTGACTCGTTCCATATTCCCTTAGCTCCTAGTGTTTCCCCATTATGATTAGAGGAATTCCAACTTCATCTTACCCATCCACACCGCATTCGAGGACCGGCAGTGATATATATACTTCCGCTGAGAATTTTCCGCTCCATTCCGGCCAGAAAAGCGGGGAAACTAGTTTATTCCTGGGAAGTTTGAATTATGGCCCAGACTTGCAATGCGCCCCTTTACGTTCATACGCATGCGATTCTGCCATCCTAGAATTTGCATCTTTTCGTACAGATGTAGAAAGAATCGCCCATGTCCATTGCCTGTCCGGTGCCAAAACCATCCACCCTATGACCATGTGACTTTCCGTGTTTCGACATTATTCACTCATTGTTGGTTCTCGTGCTTCAAGCGCATCCCACCCAAGTCAAGAGAACTGTTGGTTTTGTTCTTCACAGATGCGGCTGCCCACCCGAATTTTGGTGTTCTCGGTTTGCACACGTGTGAACCCATAGAATGGTCCGAAAATCAATTGAGGATCGCGCATGTTTCTATCTCAGCTAATTTCCCCGAGTTTTGGCAACACTTCCCTCCTTCTTATTGCTCTTCAACAGAAGTCTTCAGGGTACTAGATGTGTGTTATTGCCTCACCCCATTCGCTACCACGGCTAAGGAAATACATTTACCATTAATCTGTAATACTTTATCCTCCCAAACAAACAAAGTAAGAGCAGTTTCATGCCGCTCGCTCTCTTCCTCTCTTGCACACACTTAAAATTTTCGCGTACACGGCCCAGCTCACTTCTCAATGGGTTCGGTGCATGTGAAACCGTACTCATGAACAGATGAACATATGTGATAAATCATATTATTCACCCCACCTGCACAATGACTGGTTCTCATCCATCTGCGTATTAGGGTCCATAGGAGTAGGCTTATGTTCATAAGCAAAATCGTATTGTGGCCATGAATCGGTTCAGTTTGAGTATAGACCATGATTCTGAGTCGTGTGAATATCTCATAGCTGACGTGAATCAGTCTTGGGGGGAGAGATAGAGCATCTAGGAATACCCTGGGTAGGGGAGTGCAGCCGGTGGTGAGCATCATTTAACGATCAAGAATCACGATGCTTGTGACGGTGCGAATAAATAATCCTAAATCACGCTTCCGCGAACGGACGATTATAATAAATGTTTGCTTGCATGGCGAGTCTTCAAACACAATCTCATGATTTCTCATAAAGCTCTTTAAATGCCGACAACATGCAGTATGGCTACCCTGGAACAAACAGGATCAAAAGAAACATTTTCAAAATTGGAGTTCCAATTTCCCTTTTCCAACGTCAATGGCGCTTAGTAGTCGGTTAAAGGATATCAGTGTGAACCGATAAGAACATTCAAAATCAGAGATGTACAACCAAATAATATGGGATCGTGAAACGAAGAAGGCTTCATGGTAAAATCGGTAGAAGTTCTAACTGACCTTTGCACGGTTACAAACGTCAGGCCCTGTGTGTGACAAAGCAGATATTGAGAAATCACATTTACTTTGGGCTTTAAATGTTAAACTAACTACATTCTTCATGCGGGGTGGACAACTAGTTCAGTATTTCAAAGGTATTTACATCTAGAACCAACGGCTGGCCGATTCTAGGTGGAACATATGTTAGCGGAACATATCAGACGCCAGATTGCCGAGATGGTACTTCGAGTTGCTTCTGTTCACGGGTGACGTCTCATGCATTTCTGAGTCTGCAGTTACGATCGGTATTAATTAAGTTTTCAAAACTACACTAAAAATGTAAATTACTAGATCACAAATTGCCAATGTTTGGTTGGATTTAGAAAGGGGTAAAAATCAGATCAAAGCCAGTCGGCTTTAGCAAGGGGGTGTAACGAGCAGAAGGCAGTCAGTGCTTCATCTTCACTGCCAGGCGAATCAGCAACTCCCTGTCATAGCTGTCACTTCACCTGGGGTGCTTGAATTCATATCTTATACTAATTTAATGCTCCATTCAGCTCTAGCCTATTCAAAAAAACTTTGCAGGAAGCCGGAAAAGTGACTCATGAGACGACAGATTTAAAATAGGTCTCATGTATGTAGTGAGAAATGAGAAGACTAATAAATTGATGGTAATTTATTTTACAGTCAGTCGGAGAATGAATAAAGACGAATGGTAGATTTCACAGGTACATACAGGATCCTGTCAACGTTAGTCAGGACGACTTGTGCTGAACACCTGCACAGTAGGGCCAAAATCTGTACCTGGTCTCAGCTGGTTGATTTGATAATTGGACCTGAAAAAGTAGTCGTGTTTGTATTGATTTTGCTGAATCCAGAAATAAACACAGACAGGTTTTGTTTCTTAATGAATAACGAAATTTTCAGTTTGATATCGTGTAAGTTGAAGAAACACTGCATTGCACTTTGACCATTAGTGGAATCATACTAAAAGCTAAATTTTGGAATTGAGAAAGTCTCATATTTCTAACGACTATTGGTAAGTGGTAGATATCCTAGAAATACCTGGTGCCTCAAGCAGAAAGCTAACTAGCTAGATGGACAAGCAGGCAGACAGACAAGCAGACGGACAGACAAACACACAGGAAGAGAAGGAGAGGTATGGGGAAATAAAGAGCCTTATGTTCCTAATTCCCTCGACAACCGCATCCCCCAAGAATTAGGTTCAAAGTAATCTAGTTCAAGTTAATAGTAGAATGCCTTGTGATGACCCGACTTGAATTTTCCACTAGTAAACCACGACCGAGAGATAACAATGTGATGAGTAGCTAATGTAAGTAAACTGTGGGTTCGGAAATCTAGGACTCAAAAAGGCATGCTCAAGTGAACATCGAGAGTGTAAAAAGAAAAAACCGATGTGACATTCACGGACCCGATGATGACGGAACATAAACAACTACGATAATGTCAAAGGGCGAAATTTTGCATCAGGATCATATAAGTACAACTGGGTTAACAGCAGCTTGTCACGAGTGACTCAGTGATTGCCATATTAAATGACTGACTGACTGACTGAATGATTTAACTGACTGATTTTGGTGGTTGACTTGCTTTGGTGAAGGACGGATTGACTCACTGATGTTGGCGACAAACTGGCTTTGATGAGTGAATAACCTTGATGACTGACTGACTTTGCTTATCATCTGACTATCTGACTTGGGTGACTGATTTAGTGATTGGCTTACTAACCTTTTGGTTGACTTTTCTAACTGAGTGATTGACTGATTGACGGACTGACGGATTTTGTGACTACCTCTGCCTGTATCTAGTGGCATTCTGACTGAATGTTGGATTGATCCACTTATTCGTACATTCATCCACTCATCTACTAACTAGCCCACTTATTCATCCTCCCACTTACTCATTGACCAAATAAATATTGTCATTCTTTCGCTCATCACGCAGACTCACTCACCAAAGAAACTTACACAGTGGCTCAGTCGCCAGGCGAGACCACTCGCCCACTCAGTCACCAAGTGAACTTACTCACCAAGCGAACTCATTCATTTGCACACATGTTCTGATTCGGAGTCATTGGAAACATTGACTTCATTTCTGACACTTTGAGTAACCCAATATGATCCAAAACGAAAAGCTCGGATTGAAGATAGTGTACACATGCTGTTGTTTTCGAGACTTCTGTCCATTTGGAGGAACATATGAATAGTAGTAGACAGGCTGGGACGTGCACAACACTGCAGTATACGAAAACAAACGAAGTATTGTGTCACCTTTTGTTTTAATATGACGAACACAACGCAATAACTACAGGTATTCTTTACCTTCGCACGTATCCTCTTGATTGCCTAGCAGAAACGGTGTGTTCGTACCTGTTTTGTATAGCAGAGAAAAAGAAGACATGAAACCAAACGATTCTTACGTAACGCCAGTCACTGAGCCTCCTGAGGCAAAGTATACCGTCAGCCTCCACAAAACTCTTGAGTGAGGCCTATTCAAAAAGCTTAAGGATTCCGTGAATATTGACAAGGCTTTCTGCGTTCTCTTCAAAAACTGACAAATTCTGTTCATTCATTTCAACCTTTGGGGCTTTGACCTTTTCTCACAAAGCAAAATTTTGATCAAAATCTTGGAATTGCCAGTGTTTTTTTGAATATGGGAGTAGATAAATGCTCTTTAAAACAACGACTAGCCTACTAGTCAGACCTTTGGATATTTGCACTTAGGTTGATTAGCGGAACTAAAAGATATCTCGATTTGCGCAATCGACGTTTAGACCACAGAGGAGGCCGAGCGGATAAGGTCGTGGCGCTTGGACATAAAGGTCGTGGGTTCGAATCCTCCCACTGCTGGTCAACTTCAATTAACAGTCCTCTGTTGATCGCGACCCCCTTCCTGAAAAATGGTGTACATTGTTATTTCATTAATAAAGGAAGTAGAAGATAAAAGACAAAATAGTAGAGATTTAGCGGCGACTTTAGAAATACGTATACGGCTCTAAGTTCGCCAATATTTCTGATCACTATCTATTGGGCCTTATCTATCACCTAGCAAAATCATTACACAAATCGAATACAGCAATGGTGCAATGGTGGTGCATTCACCTTAGGACGTAGGGTCATGATATTCAGCATTGCGATGCCAGACTAGTTCTGCTTTTTTAATTTCTATCCAAATAAGCTCACTTTCGGGACTGTTGTGATTCCGACTGCTTGTTTGTCTAACCTATACCGGCTGGCTGTCTGGATTTAACTCGTGAACCAAGTTGATATTTTGGATCCATTTTATTCGACATCAGACAAGTATGGAATCTGAATAATAAACGGTTTTTCCAAGTACTACTGCATAGGAATGGATCTGGATTTCATTCTGGGCGAAATCGTGTTTGTGTGATTACTCCGCCACTCGATGATTGTTTTTGCCTGTTTTTCATTGCAGCCAACTAGAAATTGACAAGATGAATTATTTGGCCCGCTCTATTTATTTATGCGCTGGAATGGGTAGTGATGATGCGAGGTTCTCCAAAACCTGTGAAAATTACGTACAGAAAACGTACTTCCAGACTTCGAAATGAACTCTATGAGGAGCCATGTAAGGTTTGTGGAAAAATTCATGCTGATTACCGTGGCTTTTTCGAATAATTACTGGGCTCCGCTTGCCGTTGATTCGTGTTCGCACTGGTCTGAACTGTACTTTGCAGCCTCTACCGATGCCGAATTTGTCATTACTGCATCACGGAAAGTATTCCGCCGTGTATTGTTTGGTGATAATGGAAGCCTGTTCACTGCTGAGAAATCCAGCACCTGGTTCAAGGGTGTAGGATATCGTCACCTTGCTGACTACACTGAGGCATTCACAACCCAGTGGATCTGTAGCGAAATTAGTTCGGACGCTAAAATTTGTTGTCAAATAGTTCGGTTCGTCCAGGATTTCTGAGCCTCAGGGAGGTCCTGATAACACTGTTCCAATACGGAAATGCAACTCATGTTACAACACGGGTATGTCCAGCTCATCTGCTTAAATCTCGGGAACCTTGGTCAAATCTGAGGTGTTTAGAATCTGAGGATGTTATCTGTTAGACATTAATCCAAGTTCAACCCCATTGATGCACAGGACAAATTAGTGAATAAACGGCCAGAACACCAGTATTCTCATAGTCGTAATGAAAGCAACAGTCCACAGATGAAGGGAGCAAACCACTTGTGCCAAATTTCATTCCTCTAGGGCCAAATACGCAATCCAAGTAGCACAACAAGCGTCTAGTCGCGAGGTCTTCGTGCTCAACGGGTGAAAGTTCAAGTGTAACGGCAGACCCGTAAATACGCAGGAAAATCATCAACTGCGCACACGCACTAACGATGTCATCTCGAATGGTGATGAGACGTTTGCGATCTAAAAGTCAAGGTCAGCGAACAGAACCTCACAGAAATCAACAATCAGAGTTATGACGAGCATAAATTTTTAAAATCATTGATAGCAACTTGTATATGCTGACCACTGTGAGCCCATTTTTAGTAAATGGTTTGCCCTTACCACTAGTGATGCAGTTTCACGTTAGCTAAAATTACATTTGGATATCTTACTCTACGGCAAAATTCGTTCAAGTAGCACTGTGAAAGACGTTCGCTAGAGAATAAGTTCCGTCTGAGTTAATCATGGATAGCAATCTTCATTTCAGTAGCAACTTCTTGGTCCGTCTTAGTTGTAATCATGCACCTACTGTCCCTAGTCATCCACAGCCTGAAAATTTTGAAAATACTTCATTCGCACACATAAATGTGTAATTAATTTCACTAATCCTCATTCATTTCTCAAACTTGATCGTACCATTCATAGTTTTTTCATTGTGACGCTGCACATACAACTACGGGTAAAATTCCCTCACAATTTTAGAACCAGTTCTGAGTTCATTTTGTTTGCCATTGATTGTTACCTTAAGGGAACGATTTACGGCCGGCAAAAGGAATTACTGTTTCGAGCAAGCAAAACCAAACGATTACCATTTTAGATTTAGATGGCCTACCACGCCACAGACACCAAGTCGATCATTGAAGAAGATCATTCTGGATTCATTTCACCCGTTGTTTTACCAGATTATGATCATGACTAAGACGTATGTGGATTGAACAGCATATCAATACAAACAATTGTAAGAATATATGAAACAATTCATTCACTTTCGCCAGGGGAGTACAGGCATTCCGACTTCAATCCAGCGTGCGCCGAATGTGAAATACCTAAATGATTTGCTCACAAGTAAGTTGCAATGTTTTTGCTGTTCAATTACAACCCTGCGAATTCATGACATTCAGTGTTCAAGCACTAGTACGGTCATTCATCAGTTCATTAGGATTCCTCATTTCTTGGGTATTTCGTGGGGTACTCAGCAACCCAATTGCTGCCACATCATGGAAGTCCAGGGAGTTTACCTCAGAACGTGGATATGTACATCGCTCTACGCAGGATGTCGCTTATCGGGAATGTGATGCTGGTGCAATTCACCGAGTTCCACGGCCTTGGCCTGACAGAGGAATTTTCCATACACCACAGCGTTCATCGAAACAGTGTTGTGTACATTAGGCAAGCATTGTTTCCATATCAGCATGTTAGTTATCCCGAAGTTAATTTTAGTTGAATGCCCGTAGTTTTTAACATCGGCGTATTCACCCATTACGGCTTATGTTGTACTTTTCAAGCATTAAAGAAAGTTAGGTGTGGGTGTTATATGTGTTCCTCTTTTTGCGCAGTTCGAATGTACTTTTGTTACGAGATCGGTGTGCTGATAGCCAAAACTACCCCGACAGATGATGAAGTAGAAGTTTTCTAAAGTAAAACATCATGTATTTTCACAAGGCTACCCTATAAAGATTATATGGAGTTGCAAAAGCTTAGCAGGTGCAACAATTTATTTGACTAATCTTCGGATATGAAAGCAGAACATTGGGGAGGTTAATGAATTGCTCAATGGTATCAATAGATTAACTAAGTTGTTCATTACAAGTAGACATTGCGGAAGACAACCGGGTTTCCGTAGCAGGCTTCAAAGACAACCCAAGTGTTCAGATCAGCTAATGAAATCACGAGATATCTGTGTAGGCTTCCACGGGTGGAGCAAAGTGCCTTTGCATTTGTGATGGCAAAGAGCTGTTGATGAAGACAACAAACTTGCCCAACTTTACCCAGTGTCTTGTGAGGACGATGCAGGTTATCGGCTACATAAGAATACATATACAGGCTGTATGGTGAATTCGAACAGAGGCTGGCTGTGTTCGGGAATGTTCACTTACCGCTGTAGTCAAGACAGGCCTATTGCACTTCACACGGTACTATAGGGTTTGTATTTCTGTGGACGAATTATATTCGTAAATGTGAGACCGTTATCAGTATCTTGGTCTGCTACCAGATAAATAGAGCTCATCCGATTCCCCCGGGCTGTCGTTCGGTAAAATTTCACTGTCTTGCAAACACATCACTGGAAAGGATTTTGTGTGCATTTTCAAAAATCTGTTTGATAGTTATTACAAGTCGTTCTGTTGAAAGAAATTCCATATTTTCAATACGGCGGAAATAACAGACACCGCCCGTTTGTTATGGATTCAGAGATTTCCCTTGCCAATATTTTGAAGGTTCTAGCACTTGCGAGATAAAAAGTGATTACCGGTCAGTATCATTAATTCATTAGCGGTTTCCTTTATTGCTTTTGCTAACTGTAGCAAGACCGGTTATACGTAAGTGACCCTGGTTTCAAAGTAAACTTGTATGAACATGAAAAACGGAGTCTTTCTGGAACAGGAAATTCTTATAAAATTTCGTGCAAATGTCTTCGGTTTTATCGCAGCTTATATTCGTAAGTGGTAGCAATTTCTTCTACCCAACAGAAACACGTATTTTGTCAAATATTCTGCTCGCTCTTGTGTACGTAATTATAAGCTGAAGCTAAGTGTTCGGTGATTGAAATATGTTACGGTAACTGGGGTCTAATAACTATTGTTAACTTTTAACAGAATAAATACTACATAAGAAGGATCTGGATTTAAACCCAATTTGACCTTGCCACAAGGTCATCCAAGTGTGCTGCGTCAGTCACCTATGATGTTGTTGTGACAGTTAATTCATAAGTTAGAAATAGCGAAATACTTTGGTGCTACTATGTAGGAGATAATGAAGTGATTGAAAAAACGTCCTATAGTTGCATTTTTGTATTTAGCCATATCTAGTGTTGTAAACTTAACAGCCTCAATTCGCATATCATTAAACGAACAACTCTTGCTACGCGCATAGTTTTCATACAGGAAATCAAACGTATCGAACAGTGAGCACAGATCTAATCATGTTCCCATTAAAATTTTTTCCCGCTTATCATAAAATAGATTATCAGCATTATTATTTTTATTTCTTACATACTTGGCCAGCTACGGAGAACGGATATTTAAATACTTCAGGTCCCTGTGGACATGGAACATGGATTGTTCACACAAAAAACAAGGGATTAAATAATCCTGCACAGCAGCGAAAAATGCTGACATTGTTCGTTCTACGACCCATTTATGTTGATGATGAACCCGTAATCAGTGAAGATCTGAAAAACGCTTATAAAAGGAAGTTTCAAGGAAAAAATTCTTCGAAAACTTCGTCCCGCATCCCAATATTCGTCCGAATTGTACAAGTTTTGAAAATGCCTGAATTTTTGTTTGGAGCTCCAAGACAGTGCTGGTACCCTAACAGAATGATTACGTCGCTGTTCTTCTACAGGGAAAGCCTCTTCGGTGGTTCCTAGTATTTCATAACATATCCAGAGTACAGTGAAGTATTTTGAAAGAATGACTTTTTCCTGCTTAAGTGCAGCATGAATAGCAGTAGAAGCCGTTGTGTTCGTGAGAAAAGACGGTTGTTGAAGTCTACACTTATCGAGGAAAGATTTTCCCCTTAGAGTCGTTCGAGCTCACACGCTTTTACACAGACAACCAAGACGACATGTTTGGCTTATGAAGAATCATGCGAAACTCAATATATGCGGATACAAAATGTATATGATCTGTGCATTTCTGTTGCCAACATATTATGGACAAATTGGAAAATCAGTGCAAATTTTCCAATAAATAACAGATTATGCACGTGACAGGATAGCCAATTTTGACAGTAATCGGAGCCTTGGAATAACTCATCGACCTGCACTGAATGAGTCATAATACGAATCTGAAGACATTGCCAAGGGAATTTCTTTTAAATGCCCTCATCAGTGGGGTTATTCAGAAAATCAGTGTAGAAGGATTAGGTGAAAATTATCTACCTGTAGTGTCATCAGACGATAAATTAGTTTACATAATCTCATACTGGTGTCAACTCCAAGTAGGTAGACTTGCCGGGCAACAGCAAAAATGAGGAAATACAAAACAGTTTATGTATCCTATCGAGGAAGTGAGTACCACAACTATGTTTTCTTCATTCCTGTATATCTCAATAAAAATACAAAACAGTATTGCAGGCTCTTACTGCAAATCTTTTGAGCGGCAGGCAGAAGGTGGATCCAGTCAAAACCAAAAACGGATCCTGAACAAAATGTGATAACTTTATTGTAAGTCGTGACTGGGCAAAAGTGCTTATGTTAGAGTTAGCGAAAAAAGTCTAAACGAAGGATGGGGATCAAAATTTTGCACAAGCTTTTGAATTTAGAACACAGTATTGAGAGAAGAGATGAAGAAACAAAGGGTTGGGGTGATCTGGGTGTAGTGCAATTGATGACTGATTGCGTTCGGTGGTAAAAACTAGAAGGGTGGGGTAATTTGGAGAAGACAGGTACGAATCAGGGAGAACAAAACGAGGAGTAATAACAACGAAGCATTCAATGGAATCTACAAGACTATGAGAAAATTAACAATATCAATATGCAAGTCCGAGATCCTAATCCCTGGATCAAAAACTAGTAGGATCAGGAAATCTCATGTTAATCAATGTTCGTGCAAAGGTTAGAAGTCTTTTCCATAATGTCCGTAAGCGGTGCTCTGTACAATGCGTGTCAACGAACTTTTGTAACCGCTTTTTCTGTGTATGTCGTTAGCGTTATTGTTACTGGATCATTAGTAGTAATGATAGTTCATTCTCGTTACTCACAATTAAAAGACGGCCAGATGTTCCAGAACCATCCAGTAGTCGGTTGACGGCCCAGCTGCATTCACATATACAGATAGATTGACTCAGTTGTTAGATGATTTCGCTCTTGAAAGTTCAATCACAAGGGTGACCATAATATTTGCACTGATTCAAAGGTGAGTTCCGATAAAAAGCATTAAATGGAGAAACCATGAAGTGAGTTTGAGAAACTGTAAGTCTAACTCAAAAGTGCTTTGACTGACACATGGCGCTCACAACTTTGCACCTGATAACAATTTCTGGCCGACAGTATGATCGGAAGGTGAGACAGGCTGATTTTGATTTCATGCTATTGGCGTCAGTTTTTATGTAACACAATAATATTCGGTATATGCCAACATTTATTTTAAACAATTCCAAATTTGCACCATTTAGACAAAATTTTGTATAAAAAATACAACAGTACGTGGAACGCGAATTCGAAGCCTGCAGTTTGTTCAGAAGAAATCTAATTCACTCAGACTTTGAACCTCGTGGTTCCTAATAAACAAAACAAACAAATGTCATTCCAACTCCTTAGCTGCTTTCGGCAAATGTAGTCAGATCCTGAAACCAGTCTGTCAAGATGGCGAGAAGCTTTTTCAAAATCGATTTAATTCACAGGCCCCAAATCCGTGGTGGTGGCAATAAATTACTGGGCATAGCTGAGTTTTCCTTGCATGAAGTCGTTGGGTTTACCAGCCGGGGTACAAATCCGTCTTCTTGAATAGATGACTTCGACTTCTCGGAATGACTAGACTGATTAAGAAAAGCTGATTAGTACCCATAGTTCGGATGATGATTCCCCTCGTATCATTTACCACTTCAGGCAAAGTCGGCGGTTTCCGACAAGAAAATCGGAAGTCCAACTGGCTCCATTTAGTCTAAGCTTATTGCGAATTCACTAAGTTAGTTCAGTAAGGGTTGTAGTCATTTCACGTTTCTGGGTAATTTTTGGCTGCTTTTGCTGGCTTCTGTCCCGATTTTCATCAGTCTGGAATCGATCAGATGAAAGTAGAAAATTACATAGAGGGTAAATCTGCAAATGTGCATTGCCCTGAAGCTTAGGAGTAATCGTTTGAAAAAGTAATAAGAAAATATCAGTCTCTCGTAGTCAATTGTCTAGACGATAACCCAGAATGATCTTCCTACCTATATATATATATTGATTAGTTACTTGCTTGAAGGCAATTAAAACACTTACTGATCCTAACAAGAAATGCTATTCAGCTCTGTTTATTTGTCCCTTGGAAGCTGGTACTGTTCATAACAAATAATCAGTCGCCAAATCTGTCATTTGTTTGTTCACACAAAATAACAACCTCTCCGGCGTGTGATAGTCGATATTGGAAATCTCCTGAACTCTCTTCGTACTAATTTGTAGAAGTATACGTAATGTGACGAATTTAGAGATTCTTAAGGGTTGGAAAACCCGTGAAGCAGTTCACGGAAAGCTGGGCCTTACTGTGCTTTCCGCCTCAAGATGCGCATCCATCAGGACTTCATGACAAAATCTGTATGTGCTAACGTGTGAATAGCTAAACGAATTATTTTGCTCCCTGGTTACGTGATTTGAAAAACTGAAGAATGGAAATTTGTAAACCATGTGTGGGAAGTGACGTTTTTCATATGGGTTCTGTGAGAACCACTTGCGGGTTGCGTAGATAGGTCATTTTACCTGAAAACTGGGGCAACTGATCATGGCATTAGCCTATCAGGATGGTGAAAAGTTAACAGTCTAAATACTAAGTTCAGTAGTGAGAATCTCAAGAAATTAAAGCGATATACTTTCATGGATTTAAGAATACTGAATGAACTTTGATTTGAAAAATAGATTGTCTTCATGAAATAATTCACCATGTGATATCATCGCTCAACTCAGCATTAAGCAACCATGGAAGCACTGTACAGTTGGTTCACCCTTGTTAGAAATCATCAGCAGTGAATATCCAAAATAAATTGTACAGGGGAAGATTCGAACAGAGGCCACCTGAACACCTGGCTTCTCTCTGACTCTTCTGGATTTTTAATTCACTTCCTCGTCGCTCCATTTTATGTGGACTGAAATGAGTCATTTGATTAAGACAACGTGTTTAATCTATTCGAATATTGCCTAATGGGTTGTCTGAATACCTTGCACTGAAGGGATGGCATCAACCATCTAAAATGACTACCCGTTCCCGTCTGATAGACAAAAACAATTTGGTCTTGGTCTTACTACTAGATGGACGAACAAACGTATCACAGATTCCGTAACATTCTTTGATATGGCGTGTAAGATGAGATTTTGTTTTAGGAGATGTGCCTGACAGCCAACACCTCCAGTCGGACTCCAAGTTGGATCGTTTCTAAAGACAGAATTTACCAATGAGAGAATGGATGATGGCACTGGTTAGGACGCTTGTCCTATTATCTTACTCGCAAATGGACACCAATTGATATTTCAAACCAGTGCTGCGCGATCCTTAACAAATTTAGTTACTTACGTACTGGTATTCTAAGTGAAAGAAAAGCATGCAAGCATATTTTTAGAATCTTTCACACCGATTCAGACTGGGACTTGTGTTGGTCCGGATGTTATAAATTTTCTTGTAATGTACAACGAAAGATGCAATCAGAATTCTGACAGTTTTTAAGGCACAAACGTCATGATAAGTATACACCCCATAGAATTCCAGTCCGGCAGTACTGCATAAAGAACTGTGGAAATGATACACAATCATGCACGGCCTGAACAGGCCCGAATTGCTAACGGGTCGACCGACGGCTGAGTGCCGTCAGCAGCCAACCAGCGCCAGCAATGCTCATTTTGTGCCCAGACATCAAGGTGACAGACAACTGGCTCATCCGACCTTCATCGGCTTTCCGTAAAATATTATCAGATCCCAGGGTCTCATAGCAAGAAAACGTTACAACCCTAGTTGAACGATTGTGAGAAAGACCTGGGATCATCAATGGGAAAAGTTTCGAAGCCCACATCTAATGGCCAGTGGCATCGGACAAACTCGAATCTGACTTACCAAACTTACATAGACCTAAAATTTGTCCTATTGTGCCAAGAGTCTTGCTGCTCCTAGTCGTGAATATCGCAAACATGTTTAGACACAACAGATATCACTCAGCATGAAAAAACTAATGTTCCATCCTTAACAGTTTCCACTTTATTCGTAAGTGTTACAAAATGATTCGGAAGTTCAAAGTGGTAACTGATTTTCATTTTTAGTCTGAATGATCAATCAAGATCACTGTCAGTACCCAGAGGTAAACTGAGTTCTGTTACACCAAGAATTTCCGCGCATGATATGGCTATTGATGAAAAATTTTGAAATTGGCTAATGGAAGCAAAAAATTGGCTAATTTTTCGGATACCAAATTTCGTTACAGATGTTCCGGGACAAGGTAAAAGCGATAAATAAAGACAATAAGCAGATTTTCACTCCATAGCTCTTAATGCATGGTTTTCGAAAGCTCGTAAATTACCGGATAAAACTATTTATTAAAGTCTTGTGATTTTTAATCTAAAATCAGAAATTAGCTGTTTTTCAAAAGGGTAACAGAAAAGACAGTTAAGGGCCCGAATAGATCCCTTAAAGAATTCCACCCTACGATTACTGAATTAATCCAATTAGCAAATAAAGGGAATCCCGAAAACCTATTTTCTTAAACATATACGCCGACTCTGTTCCTATCAAATTCGGCCGAAAACTTCAAAACAACTCATGTTGGTCGCTCTTTTCACTATCATCAACTTCAGAATCACCTCACAATTTTCTTAGTTCCATGAACGAAGACTCCAGAAGATGTGCGAATCAAGTGATTGACAACTTAGGGACCAAAGCCAAGCTCATAAAAACGGAAGAAAACAGACAAAAACTGGTTGGTAAACAGCTGAACCGGTGACTCAACTTTCTGAGCGACTAAAATCAGATGAAGTTTGAACAAACCCGGTCAAATTGTAATGGTTTAACCAAGCCGCGGAAGTCAAAAGTATGCTTGAAACCGATATATGACATGAGCTCTTCTCCAAATCACAGAAGGGCAGTGGATAACGGAATTACTTGAGCCGGTGCGTTAGTACACCTTGTATTACAATATGAAGGTTTCACTTCAAATTGTTGACCCGACACACAAAAGTAATACTGCATGGCTGTTAATGGCTTTCTTAAATGTGACCTTCCTAATCACAGATGTTCCTCTGTTGAAAAATATCAAGTAGTATATAAATGCTTAACAGAAAATGGCACCAGTATTGGTATATCAGCAAACAACTAGAAAGAACTGCTCCCCAACTGTACGTTAACTGTGTCAGCCAAAAAGGGAAGTTATGAAAAATAAACTTGTTCACCAACATTTTCTGCCCAAGGAGTAAATCAGTGTAAAGTTTCTGTGTGACAAAATGACTGAACCAACAGGAAGGATGAATGGACCGTCAAGCTACGCGGGGTCGGTCAGAGGATGCGTAATTGGGGGGAATTAAATTAACTTCCCCTAGTTTCACGTTGATCGTCGTAAGCTGGAGACGGAAGCTCTGGGAAAGTACACAGACTTGTAAAAGCTAAAATGATTTGCTGTAAACTCTCTAATCAGTGTTCATCAATTGCGATGTTCATCATAGACTAACCAACAGCACTTTTCTTCGTCTACCATTATGTTAAGCTTGGTTACGTCACAGCAACCTGTAAATATTATAGCGCGTGACATAACATATCCCAGATTACTTTTGTGATCAAATTTATTTTACTAGCGAGGATAACAGCTCGTCTTATTCCGACCTTAGATTATTTAATACGACGATCTCATTAGTAATTTTGTTTGTGTAAATTCCCATGCACAATCTAGCCTAAGCATTTTTATTCTTATAAGAAAATGATCTTCTCAGGTGAGTTTCAACATGTTAGCATTTATAGGACCAAGAATTGCTAAAATCAATAACAGAATAAGTGTGGCACCAAGCTTATCGGTGATCACAAAATTTCTTAGTTACTGAAATTGGCGATCTCCTGAATTCGTACATCCAACCCGCCATCGGGCCACATTTGACCGAAGGAGCAGGCTTGGAATTCATATTAATTATTGTGTCTGTATGTTTGACCCAATAGTCTGGGAGCACCAAACAAAATGACTTTGATGATGTGTTTATTTTAGCCCGATGATAAAAATTCCTTCTAGTCTATCTGTCTGTCCTTAGTGTCTAAGAAAATTGTTTGCTGCTTTGTGATACACATAATCGAGAGTAGATGAACCACACTGACTGTCTGCACTTGACGTAAAATCCTCAGGTCATGCACAGGTTTTACACATCATTCAAACAGACACGGTGACAACCATGAAGCCCAAAGTCCCGATCGTGGCTATGCAGATCAATTAGCACAACTTTTCACATTTGGCAGAACGTTGCACGCCTGTGTGGCTCTATCCTTTTGACTGGTATATTGAAATACTGTACAACCAGTCAGTTGGATTAGTTAACTAAGTGCAGTTCAAGTGAGTTTATAAGGGCAGTGATGTCTGAGTCTCTTCAAAGTTATTGTCTGTCGCTGGTATTGTTCTGACATGAACAGGTACTTATCGATTCCACGTAGTCAACAAAGCGTGAATGCTTTTCCGATGAAACAGCTGACTTCATATTTGCTGTGTATGCTGTTCTGGCATGAAGTGCGCAATGATGAGTACAGGGAGCATGAGCCAATAACCGAAGGATGTCAGATCCAACTCGTCCATTATATTCCTGTTTATTCGAAGCAGGAAGACGCAATTCATATCCTAAAGTGTATGGGTACGAAACCGTGACGATGGACAGTTTGTCTTTGTATTGTCAGAAATGCACAAGGTTTAATGGGTAGGCATTAATGACTACCATTTGCTGTACACATGTGAAACGAATTTGTGCATGGTTGAAAACCAAAGGCCAAGGTTGCAAAACTGTTACTCACTTTCTGATTTATTGTTCTTACCCAAGCCAACCTACCTTCACTGGCACCAACTTGCGAGCGTACAGCTCCGTTCAAGGCATTTCGAGTGTCCTGAGTCATCTGAATCATTATCTGGTATTAAAAAAGAGTGGTTGTTAAGATAGTCAAGTTAATGCAAAGTCTCATGTTCCTCTTGAAGCTAGATACTTGCAATCAGAGGATCGGATTAAAAGTAACCAATTATTCAATTTTTAAATCACTTTGACCTCTGAGATTGATTTTTAGACCGAAAGCTTCATAGCCAACCGATATGAAACAATCAAGAATTAGTTATAAGGATCTGTTCCAACATGCCCCCAGGTGTGATGCTGGCTACTAAAAGCAAGGCAACCTTGCAAGTTATCAACCATCATAGGCCTGAAAACTAGTCGTTACGAAACTTAGTAACGCCGGTATTGCTTAATTGGTGAAATCCTTTTCCCATTTTCTACTCATCAGTACTTTATTTGTATAACAATGAGAAACGAGTCTTCTAAGAGCGGACTCAATAGCCGGGATTTTTTTGGTCAATTTTTGCTTATCGCGCAGAAAGTAGAAACCCAAATATCATGATCACAACAATCGAGTGTGAATTAACAGAATTAACGGAATTTTCTTAGTCCACATCCGAATGATTAGAATAATCCAGTTTTAACCACTAAACTAGTCTCATAGTTTCCCTAAAAGTGGAGTTAACATCATATATGTATATGTATATGTATATATGTATATATATATAGAAGCAGTAATTAGTATCTGGATGAGTGAAAACTTGCCCGGGAGCACAACCGGTTTCGCAGTTATTGTCGCTTGTCAGGTTTGCGTGCCCGATGTTCTCTTGTTCAAACATCCACATACTTGTACACTCCCAGGCAAATTTTGTTCACCCATCCAGGTACTACTTACTGCTTTTATATATACATATGTATGTCCTGGGGCCTTCTACCCTCGTTCCTAAGGTTGGCTCAGCCCAACTGACAAAGAATTATCAACAAATCACAGTTGTGGTTCTTCTGTGGACTCCTCGACGAAGAGCTTCCACGCGCACTCCTGATGCTACAGGTTCGATTCTGGAGATATATGTATATATTATATGTATACATTATATATATAGTACCCAGTAGCCAGGAAAGTTTCAGAATTTCTACATCAGTATCCACTGGTTAGCTGCCGCATTTAAGCATGACTCCAGGATAAGAAACTTATTCTAAATAGGTTTAAGATTCAGGACGGAGTGCATCTGCATACGAAACATACCGCGGACTCAAGTATGTTTCCAATTTATTAACCCTAAAGGAAAGGAGTATGACTCCATTGAAGATATCATGTTTAATACATTCTTGCAGGGTGAAACATGGAGCTTCTTTCAGAGACAGTGTTGGTTTTTAAACTGTCTTTCTTCAGATAATACAAATGCAAAAGTTCCTTATCTATGTTGCATTATGTTTCGATCCGCTTGTGATATTTTCTCTTATACACTTCTCATATGATTATATGACTTGGAAGGGAATAAGAAAGGAGATAACATTCTTGAAGAATTCCCTTCTAGGACTGTCCAGTTGGTGAATGTTCTGCAGATGAACACGTACTACGCATCCATCAAGAAAATCAACGGGTCGTCAGACTAAGGCGCCCAGTATTTTCTGCTATCGCCCAGGATGACTGTTAGCTACTTTACTGCACCATTCATGTATACGTCATATCCGTTGACCCATGGAGTTTTTAGTAGCATTGTCCGGGCAATGGAGCATAAAGTATCGGCAATGGTCTGCATCCGGGCTAGATAAAAGACCTGTCGCAAAATTTTAACGTCAGTGTAGCTCTGTGATCACATTCGAAAGTGACTGATTTCCTCCATGAAAGGCATGCTCTTGGCATAGATCATTTGTTTGGTATTCTGTAAGTTTGGGTCTTATTTAGTTTAAAACACTGGAAATGCTTCAATATAAAAATCTAAACTGACAGATCTACATTAATCTGTTCATTATCACCTGCATTTTGGTGCCAAATCATTTTACTGTTTCTTGTTCATTGTTTCACTGTCACGATAACAATGCAGGCGATTAACCCACAGCCTTTAAACGACCTTCAGGCAAGGTCAACTTTGATGTCAATCAGGATTCTTCTTTTACGAAATTTTCTCTGTTCATAATCAACCTTGATTAATCTATCCTAGTTAACCCACTATATCCCCAGTAAAAAATAATTATCTTCATTCTAAAACTACAGTCGCGGTCGTCGGCAGAATACCTGATAAAATAATTGTTTCTGTTGGACAGGCAAGTTTGTTAGCCTTAGTGAATATAAACTAGGATAAATCCCAAGAAATTCCCAATTAAATTAGTGAGAATTTCTTACGCCAGTAGAATTTCATTTTTAAATTCGGATGCGTCTCACTAAACAACCAAGACATTTTAAGTTTAACTGACCTCGTTGCTTCCAGTGACAGATAGAGTGGTGGAAACCTGTACATAAATTCATGAAACTTGTCAATATTTCTTTATACCTTAAAAACACTAGAACGATAAGAATGTTTACAGAGAAAATTTTCGAATGCACATCAGTCGGCAGTACCTGCATATATATATACATAGATTTAACGTAGGTAATAAATGTCTGGATGATTGATTAAGGATGTCTAGGCAAGAGTGCCGGGTATGCACACCTGACGAGCGGCAGTAACCACGATGCCGGTCGTGGGCTTCCGGGGATATTCGGTTCACTCATGCAGATACCACTGAAAACAAATGTCTGATTTGGCGGCATTCAGTTTTGCTCCTAAGATTGGCTCAGCTTAACCGACAAAGTAATACCAACGAATAACTGTTGTGATCCTTCTACGGACTCTTCAGTGATGAGCACTCCTGATGATGCGGATTAGATTCTGGTGATATATATATATATATAGAGAGAGAGAGAGAGAGAGTAAAAACATCTGCAGTTCAGTCTGCATATTTTAGAGGCTATAACTCAGTGTACGCCTTCGAACCTCTTATATATATATATAATATATATATATATATATGCGTCTTACACTACTTTTAACACCTGGTTTATTGTGACATCTGAGACTACCGCATACGGAAACATACTTGCTAGCCTGGTTGAGACAGCAGGAAATGGATTGCATTCAACAACTGTGGGACGCTCTTAACTAAACTACTGGGGCAACCCGACTTTCGCCAGACCGCGCTACGATTCTATGCCATCAGCACACTTTTCTTAAAAAAATTATATGCATTATGGCCGCAGTTCATTGTTAAACTCATTGGGAATTATTATTTAAACATTCGGCTGTCATTCATCCTGGATTAGACTCAGGAACTGCTGCATCTGAACGATCTAATTCATTCAGAAACATTCTTGCCGATTGATAACTACCTCTTAAATAACCACCTCCAGCTAGGGTATATTTTCTGCTTTGTTCAGTAATAATGCACTTTTTACGGTCACTAAAATGTTGGATCTCTTACTCCATTTGTTGGTTTGTGTTCGTGCTTGTGTGATACACAAAAGAGAATTGCGGCTAAATTCGGATGCTGTCATTCTTACTGATCGGTGACTTTTGCCTGGACTGAAAAGGCTGTTTCCAGCAATAAGAGAACTGGAGAAAGTGTAGCAGCGTGCACCAACTTCTTCAGATCTGTAAAGTTTGGTATCATTTATGCACACTCAGTAAACACGGCTGGCTGCCTAGTAACTCAGTGTCATCCCAGGTTTTCTTTTCATATTAGTACAACTGTAACTTGCAAAACACAGTTTAAACTTTTAACTTCCTACTTAGCACTTTTTTCACTTCTTATGGATAAGTTCCATAATATTCTTGTCGGTTCCAATCATGCATCAACCCTGCCATTCATTGTGTGATTGAACAAACTCCTATGCATCTTCTATCAGAGAAAATTTCATTCCAGCTAAAGTCATCATCAGCTACCTCGAGCTGTTCTCGCTAAGGCTGTGTGCCCACTTCAACAGTTGACCATTACCAGCTCCCACCAAACCCCAAGATACATCCTCGGTCTGCTTTTCATCTGCTCATGCAGACAAATCAAATCCAGGTTTATCATCGAAGCTTCTCACATGAAAAACTCATCCCTCCTTAAAAGTCTCATAGAAATCTTTTTGGATTTATTTCAAACTTTAACTAAGCGACAACGCCAGACTTCCAGAAACGCTCTGATATTTGGCGTTCCCTCGAAGACCAGTTTCTTTCAGATGTCTTTGTCCCTTCGAAGTTATTGGAATCACTAAAAAAGGAAAAGGAACAACGTCACGAATCCTTTGACAAGTCACAAGTCCGATACACCCCCACTTTGTTAAAGTCAGAAATCAAAAGCATCCCCAGTGATAGCGACGGCAAATCCCTATAGTAAGGAACTCAAACATTATTCGAAAAGAAAGAGACCTGTGAAATATCCTTCGCAAGCAGATGTTATTAATCGTCTTTTCGCCCATCCTTCTAAACATACTCCAGTTACGTTTACGTACGGCGATAGTAGGCCAGTTAACCATTTTCTAGCGAAGTGGTGTTCAGACTTCTTCGTCCCACTACAATTAACGCAGGGATTAGTACCGACGGAGTACCATTCACTCTTCTAAAGCATGGCGCTGCAGCTCTGACTGAAGTCTTGATTTCTCTGGTTAGAATTACACTAAGATTATCTTCTATATCTGACTGTAAGATACCGGTTATCGTTGATTCCATCTCAAAATGAAGTAATTTCACTCCTCTAGCCAAGCCCTTGTGCCCAACTTTTATCAAGTCCCACAGTTTTAAACTGATAATGCCCATGTTGTTTTGTGAATCCTCCGGCGGATTCATTTGAAGTTCGATTATTAATCTAATAAATCCATTTGGAGCACTACTTGTTCATCACAGTTCTAAGCTGTGTCTTCTTAAACTATTAGTCTGCATTCGATGCTGTTCCACGGCCCGTATTATTTCAGAAATCGGAACCATTTGCTTGTTTCAGATTCTTATTAGCGCAGCTATCTCAACAACAAAAGTCAGAACTGTGAGTTAGCAACTCAGGAGTGCCTAACGGTGCTGTTATTTTTCGTATCTGTTCCCTAGTTACATCCATGACAGATCAACTAGCTCTCCTTTCACTCGTTCAAGAGTGCTGTCAATCCTCATTGGGCAATGAAGACTCAATTTTTCCAACGACTTTTCCTCTGTTTACTTCTCCCTGAAGTCAATTTAGATTTTACGCAGCCATTTGATTCGCATATCTGTTATCTTGCCCAGTCAGCCGGCAATATGAACTTCCATCAGCCACTCAGGTACCTTTACCAAGGCGGGTTACGTAGAATATTCCAGGGGCTGTAATAAATAAAAATCTGAAGTGGATTTCGGACATTTTCACCTGTATAGATAATTTTAGCGCCCTTTTATTTCAAATCAGAAGGCCTCGAGACTACTTGGTGAAATGGAGCATCATCTACAATTTTACATCAGTATCTTTTTTACTCATTCTTTACTGTTCTCCTGTAATTTTGGCAAGTATGTTTAAAAAAGACTTTAAGTAATGCACCGGTGAATTGTTTAGCCTCTTCAAAATGTCTGAAGAATCATAGCGACTTTTCGGATCTTGTTTGTGCAACTAGATTCAACTCTAAGTAACGCGCACAATGCCGTTCATTGAATGAAATTGACAGAAAATAGGCTACTGAGCATTACGAAAATTGATGGGCTCTTTTTCAGAATCAACTGCGACTATTTAGTTCGGTAAATCGCTGCTGTGACGGTGACATTCGACTGGCATATCACGAGACCATTTTAGTATAAGGGCTTCTTTTCCGAGAAACTGGCTGTATTACGTATTCATCCTTTGAACGGTGATAACGACACATTGTGAAAAAATATTAGCAGTTTCAAGGACACTAAAATTGCAACACAAAATTCGTGTGACCTCAATGAACAAATTTCTCGAAGTCTGAACGCCCTGACCTACTGATTAACCACATGTAATAAGAGTTAACCCATAGTCAGCTCTCTCATCGGCTGCTGGCTACACAAACCAAGCTTGAAAGTGCACCTGGCTACGACTCATCCAGGACTAATTTGAAAGTCGACAAACGGTAAGCAGTCTTCAGAAAGCTAACAATGTACACTGCTCTAGGAGGATCATTTGACTACAAAATGTTTTCGATTAATTCGTTAGCTGTGAAAGTGCGTGACCTCCGATTGCCAAGTACAAACTGTTGCGCTGTATCGGGAAATGTGAAACGAGAAAAACTAAGCTGTTTTTTGTCTCCACGAGTCGATTGTACGGTCGATAAACTATGCTGAGCAGTCAGCCTTGCTAATGATGTTCTTGATTCTTTCAAAACCAAAGAACGAATTCAGCTAGGATTTGTTTATATTAGCAGAATTTTCTCGTTGATTATGGGCACTGGAGGTACGTTCATTCAGTGACCAATTGCTATTACATCGTCTATTTTGATTCGTTCGAAATACTTGGGATGAAATCGGTTAATTTTTACTACGGGAAGATTCTAAACTCCGAAGACGAATAATGGTATTTTATTTGGAGAGAAGTAAAACTTCTTAAAGGTAATTTTAACTTCTTTTGTAAAATTTTTGCAGATTATCTCAAGGTTTACGAAATCGGCACGGTTTGGTGATACTTAACACAGAAGAATTTTAGGACGCCGCTCGAAATTTCGAGGGGCCGAAGATGAGCAACCAGATGATTCACATGGAAGATGATGAGTTGTGGTTAGAAACGATGATTATATCTCGATAATCTACTTGGTTATTTTTTCGATGCTGAGTGAGAATCAAGTATTGTTTAAGTTGTTCTATTCTTTAAAAGTAGAGCAGATCTTTGACATGAGCCTTCGTGCTCCGCCTTTTTGGTATCTACAGTATTATGATTACATATGAGTTTCAGGTCCCAGCATAATTTTGGTCAAAGAAATCGTGGCTGGCCTGACTCACGGAACTATGTTTTCCTCTTTACTAATAAGGCAGAATTTTCCATTTCCGAGTGCATTCTAATGGGTCATCAACAAATTGTGAAACATCCTCGACCGACGACGATTAAAAGTCCAAAACAGCGTTGATAATCCAGCAGGCTGAACTGTTTCTCTCATGATCAGCAACGAATGCATCTGCAACTTCCTGATTGGTTGTCTTCTGTCGGATCTCCAGTTATAAGTGCTTGTCACCTACTGGATCTTTGAGTTCAGCCAGAATTCACTTACTGGGTTCAGGGAACAAAACTATTTTTTCAAGACTTCAATTCACCGATAAGTTTCATTCAGCGTCGTACTGCAGAAAAGTTGTCTAGCCTAATAATGAAACTGCTCAGGTCGTTAGTGAAACCTGTGTTGCGCATAAATAATTTATTGTTTAAATAAATACGTATGAAGTTGTGCAAAAACCAGTGACAGATTAATCCCAGGTTGCATCGCTTTGACGCCCACTAAACGGTTAATAGCTAATTCGGATAATTTAGCGGTTGGGATTTTCGCTCACTATTATTTGTTCCAGCTTTCAACTGTTGTTCAGGCAAGCCCCACTTAGATAGCCAGTAATTCTTAACAAGTTGGATGAAATTGCTTTTTCATCCGTTATCCACAAAGGTTTGCGTTAGAAAATCGGGTTTTTCTGGTACGTCATGACGAATCATTTCCTAAACAAATTAAAACTCCTGTCACCAAAAATTAGATTGTTTGGCGGAAATTATGTACAAACATATACGCACAATCCGGATATGACTTTACCAACTTTTTAATTTCCCCATAAGTATGATAGATATTAAGATCATGACAACGACTGGCATCGATAGTTATTTAGCGATTGCCTTTGTCCACGTCGTTTGGCAACAGACAACTTTTAAGTGAACACCTCGCTATCAGAGTATATTCAAATTTTTCTGATATTTTTAATGTTACTCAAAAATAAGGTTGCTTAGAGAAGTGGTTGCAGGAAAATCAAATCGGGGTTGCTTTTGTATTTGGAACATACCGTCGTCTTCGAATTTATTTTCAAAGTATTGTGGTGTGCCTTCCAAGCTTCCGTGCACTGGTTTTCGCAATGTTATAGAATTTTTGCTAAGTTTGTTGCTATATGTGACCATTAGCAAGATGGAGCAAATATTCATTGTACCGGAACTTGATCCCCAATGAATATTTGTGATGCATATTTTTCGTAGGAAATTGACAGCAGAATAGTTTGTTTCTACCAAGAGAAGAATGAATCAAGCCTCAAAAAATCCAGTAAAACTACCTTCAATCACACTCCATTAGGAAATGCGGAGAGATCATTTATTCTACTGTCTTGCGCTGCTCAAAATCTCATCAACCCCTGTAAAGCTGAACTGAATCCACACCCTTTCGTACTATTCGTTGCTTAGTTTTCACTTGATTTTCACCAGACAATTAAACCGTTACTACGGCGAAGCAGACGACAAAAGTGAGAAAAATCCAGACGGAATTCTAATTAGTTACATTTTATTCCGGAATAAATTCGTGCGACTTATCAGCGGTCAGACTTAAAAACCATCCATGTAGCAAAACTCGAAAAATTTCAATATTTTAACAATTTGTCCAGGTTCGAAAACTTGGCTAATGGTCCGACAAATGAATAATTGTTTAGCTAACTTTTTCATTTCACCCAAAGAGAAGAAAAATGGACGAAACAAACCGAAATAAGCCAATTTTTGTTTGAATCTGGTATTTTCTTAAACAGTATGTCCCATTTTGATCGACTGGAAAAACTCCCTGTGTTGCATAGAATTTCTGTGTTTTGGTTTTTGTGCCCCCTCGCCATGTCCCGTGAGAAAATATAATTAAAAGGTTTCCGGCCTCCTGCAAAAGGGAAAGTTATTTCCCCTTTCGGAAACCCATAATTAGTCTAACTAATCTTGCTTCGATGTCCTTGGCTTACACTTAGCCCCAAGCTGATTTGCAAATATGGTTATTTTATTGCGTGACAGTTGCAAACCACTTATCGTAAAAGGAACAATGGGCATCGAAGCTTGTTCCTTTTCCGACCGAAATAGAGGGAACTATTAACGGAGAAAAATGAAAAAGCAAAACGTATTTGTTTCACATCAGATTGCCTTCCGTGTTCGGGAAAACCACAGACAAACTTTTGGGATACCGCTTCGTTCACCCGAATTGTCCTAGTGAGCATTAGAATGATGGTAACCTATGAGAGGGAATCAGCTCACATTAAGAACAGTGTTTAGCACATGCCAGGAGTTAAATTTCAGCAAGATCCCAGCTTTCACATTAGCTGTTCTCTTTTCTCCCGTTTTTCGTTAGCCCTACTTATAACGACTATTAGTTTCAGCCAGCCAAAATTGGAAATGGATAGGTGGACATGGGAATAGCATTTGCTACCGAAACCAAGTACCTACGGTAAATTAAACTTCACCAAAATCGCTGACAATTTTTAGTCTACTAAGTCAGGGCAGAAGCTTGGCGAGTTCCTTACAGAACACTTCCAAAAATGCCAAACTTATCCCAAATGGGGAAATTTTGTTACATTCAAAATGATCACAAGGCCGCCAGCTAATAAGGCAGCAGAATTAATTCGCCATAGACAAGTGTAAATTTCTCGTAAATGAACTTATCTCCAAACGAGTCTGTACAAATGTTGGCATCAAAATTTCTGTTTGCTAAACAATGTGCATTGACTACTCTGTTTCCATTTGCCACGTCGATACTTGTTAGTTCTTTGGAAACTTAAATATAAACGTAAGCACGTGTTACTCACAGCAGTGTATGCATGTATGTACATGTGTAAGTGTGAACATATTGTGATCTTTCGACATAAACTTGAAATTATTATTCAATTATTCTGATCTCAGTTTAACTTTCAACCGCTCTTTCATAACCAGTCACCCACCGTTCTGCTTAGTCATTCTGCGTTAGTCTACTCTCCCTTTTGTACCGATCACCACCACTGACACTGCAGCTGCCATGGCAGTCGCTATATGAAGTCCCCTAACCAATTCAACACTCAATTTATTCAATTTCACTCGGTTATTCCCGTGTTCCTTTCGTTGTCGGCGAAACACGAACCCCATCAGTACGCGCACAAGCACATAGAGTGGATCCACGAGATTGCAATTTCGGCGGTCTGCGGTGCCAAAACGAAGCAGCTGGTTGGGTGGTGATCATGAAGCTGAATAAAATAGCCAGTAAAAAACCCACATTGCTGTTCACTGGCTCAATCATATGAGCACAACTGACTTCGAGTGGACAGACCGGATGGCTAGTTGCACGGTGTGGTAGGCAACAGCGGCAGGGGAAATAAAAGATTAGAGTTGCGCACGATGGCTAGAATGCACGAGTTGAGGGGAAGAGAAGCAAACGGAAAAGGGAGAAGGATGTAGGGGAGGAGTGGTAAAGGAACCGATTAAATCACACAGCAGATGAAGGATGCAGAATGAGGGCTTTAATCTGAAATAAGATTAGTGGAGCTCAGTAGTGAAATAACATCAAATTCGGACGTAACATGTTCACTTGAAACTTTAATTACTCAACAGGAAAGTCCACATAACCACCCCGTATCAATCCATATTTAATTATCCTACCCTCAATATTGTCTAACAGACTAGAAATGATGATGAAATGTGAATCTAATGAAATCACACGACTGCAAACCGCCAAATACATTCGTTTCCGGACTATTTTCCCAAATACCGGTTGTAATTTAACACCGCCGTTAGCATGTCTGATTGTAAAATACCTACCAAAAGTAACATTATGACAGAAATATTCATATGCGTTAACTATTTGTCAATGTTTAACCTTAGATTCGTTATCATAGCTTGCTTTTCAGACCTGCTGGAAAATTTTAGGTTAGTCTATATTTCTTCACCTGGAAGAATTAAAGAAATTCTGATTCAAAACTGACCGGTCAACCTAAGAAGCAGACAAGTCATACAGATTGCAATCACAATCGGATTTTATTTCTGTCGTATTTTGCAACCGGTACTTGTTCGTCTGTACCACAAAGTTTAACCTCGGCGTTTGGTCAGAAATTTCGTGTCTTATTATGCCTGTCCCAAGTCTGTTTTTAAGTGTAGTGAAATACTTCACCATGTGATATCATCACTCAACTCACCATAAAGAAACCATAGAAACACCACTGCACTGTTGTTTCATCCTTGTTAGGAATCATCAGTAGTGCATATCCACCGCGCCCGAACTGGGACGCGAACCCAGGACGAACGATTCTGAGTAGAACGCCCCAGCCATTACGCTACCGGGCAGGCTCTGAACAGTATGTGGAACTTCACCATATGACGTCCCATCAAGTTCTTGTTTGTTGTGGTTTGATCAGTCATCCAAAGCGGGCTGAGAATTGTATTACGCCCTATATTCTGGGGATCTATATTTCTCTGGTTGTTGTTGCTTCTGCTGTTGCTGTAGTAGTATTAGCAGCAGTAGTAACAGTGGTAGCGGCAGTGGTAGCAGTAGTAGTTGCTGCTGGTGTTACTGTTGTAGACGAGCCATTAACACTTCTGCTTAGGTGATGAATACCGTGTTTCACTGGATCCCACTACTGAGTGGCAGTCAATTCCATTAAACGAATTGGTTGAACGAGGCCCAGTTTTAATACTACATTGAAACCCTTTCGCAGCGGCCAATAACCCCGAGGATTGCGGAAGTACTGACTTTATCGGCTGCAAATGAAAAATATGCGAAATTTTCTGCATGAAGTACATCATTTAGGCGATTGTTCACTGGTAAAAGAAATTCCGAAAAAAATTGTTATTTCCATCAGGCTCTCACTGCTTTCGGATATTACATGTTTCACCACCGGTCCTGATGGCATCATTCTTGAATAGGTCTAATTGACCCCATTTTATATTTGCAGGCCTTATTCACTAGATTTGACATTAGATGTCATCCCCACATTGAGCCTAAAACTTAGCCACTACTAACCTGAAACTAATCCCTGAAGGATTAAGGTTGGATCTCAGCAGTTTGGCTCCTTGAGCTGTGCACCGTTGTTTTCAATCCTATTATCTGTTGTTATTCATGTGCTTAATTCTGCAGATGCACGGACGAAAAGAATTCCAATTCATGGATATGTTTCTGTGTGATTTCAGTTTGTTAGTTTTTCGTTGACCTTTATTAATTAGTTGACCGCATCTTAGACAGAATTTCTGTATACGACTGTAAGTCTAGAAAAATTCCAAGACTAGTTTATTTTTAGGCGTCATCCATCGCCTAGTTAATTCAGTTGTCATCACACTATTCATACGACCAAATCAACATGTCTATCGGTTAACCTCTTGAAGAGTGATAGGCTTTCAACAAATCTTTCGATTATCTTTTGGCTGTTTGATACAAGTCTGGAATTCATCCAGAGGAAAATTATGTTCAACTTGGCCTTTGAGAATGGGCATAAGTGACCATGAATCATGTCTTACTGCAACCAATTTGTGCTTATGGATTTCAATGACCACTTTTCTCCCGAGTTGACTACACTTTTCTTGGCGCAGTCTATACATTTCAGTTTGCACGTGGCATTTCACGCTTTTTCGGGTTTGCTTTGATCACTGAGTGCTCATATAGGTCTTTTTATGATTTGTTAAAATTTGTTTGCCAGAGCTGTGCCTTAGGATTGGCGCTTTCTTGAAATTATTGCAGGCATCATTAGGTGTATAGTGAAATAATCATTCTACTTAATTGTGCTCTTCGCTTCGAAAGCTTCGGCGTTCGAGAAGTAACTTCACGCGAATGAAATAGTGAGGTTTTGCCGCACCCACTCAATACTCCAACAAGTAGAAATGAATTACTTTGTCGTAAAAAGGAGATGAAAAATTATGATAAAAATACTTCTAAAATATGCCACTGAAACAGTCATCCAAGAAGCTTCATAGGAAGAAGCACCTAAGGAGTGCACAGATAAATGCAACGTAGAATTCCAGACTGAGATCTAATGATAAGAATTCAGCTAATAAAGTAAAATCATGATCAACACAACTGGTGACAAACATTGAGATTACGGCCAGCCACACCTTCACACTGACGATGTCGCCTCGACTGGTAATATGACGTGTTGAAACTATACAGCAAGCACAGAGATTGGAATCTCGGGAAAACCAAAGCACTGGGCTACAGCCAATATTAAATTTCGGCGTCCTTCAGACGTAATATGTTTTTCCTTTCTACTTGCTTTATTCGCAACGAGATATGCCATTATGATCCGGTGGATTAATTCGTTTCTCTGATTTATAGTTGGATTGTTATCATCATGCCTTGTCTGATAATTTTTCGGGTCTTTCATGAGTAAACAGTCAGCACGGGTAAATCACAGTACAACGGCAGTCGTATGACGGTCAACATTTCACAAAAAAATACATCAGAAAGTAGTTAACAGTCATCACTCGTTGGCACAATGAAAGAACTTCGCTGGGAATACGAATGAGAATAAAGACTACAACAGCGACAACAGCCAAGTTTTATCCCACAAGATTGGCGCGAAGGAGAAACGGTAGGTTAATAATACATGCAATTTCGTGGAACGATAAAAAATCATCTGAACATGGAAAAGCATACTCACTTGAAGTTTGGCGTATACTTTTCT
Source organism: Fasciolopsis buskii (assembly GCA_008360955.1). NCBI lineage: Eukaryota > Metazoa > Platyhelminthes > Trematoda > Plagiorchiida > Fasciolidae > Fasciolopsis > Fasciolopsis buskii. The sequence continues at coordinate 360,264 of LUCM01004193.1, forward strand.
GCCTTTTATCCTAATTTGGTTCATGTAGCTCTGACCTCGCCAACACTGCACCTGAATCTGATAGGGCTGTCCATTTGATTATAGGTGCTCGCGCTATGGTGGACAATGATAGACAAATCGCAATCAGTACGCAGGTTTCGATGCAATCTCGTCATTTCAAAATACAGATGCGTGCACACGTCAAGTACAGATCGAGGCAGTGGTCTCTTACTGGTTATCATCTGCTAGCTGACACAGAGAGGTGACTGGAGGGCCAGAATGAAAATATGCAAATGAAGGGGGCCAAATGATGAGTTTAAACAATCCGACAAAAAGACTGTTTGAATGAAATCAATGCATCCAACAGGTTGGACCAACCCAAGCACAACCAGAACAACGAATACAGTGAACGATATTTACACAGGCGCAAATGTGCAAGCAAATATACTGTGAATCTGCGAGGTTTACATCTTGTAAAAATGGGATGTTCTGAGTCAGTGGGGACGGACGAAATAGATTTAGAGACAGGAGTGACCGATTGGAGACCAGATATCGAAGCATGTTTTAATACTTTTAGTTTTTCTTGTGGTCTTACATTCAATCCCACGTGTCGTAGATTTTTGCATGTCTGAAATGTCATACCAAAGTTGCACAATGTTGAAGCGTAGAACGCAGTTTTCATCAGGTTACACGCAGCTCATCCACACGATGTGATCCTCTACAGAATAAACACTCTCGAGATCAACAAAATTTGCACACTCAGTCTGGAAAATGAACTAGTAGCAAAGAGGTTTGACAGAAAAGTCCACGTCCTGCAAGGGAATCACGGCTGCTTGATAAGAGACACCGCCGTTCACCACTATGCTCTGAAGACGGCAGTAGTGCAGTGACGGGACGAATGATGAGTGATTTTGGTGTGTCGATGACAAGTTAGGTTCAAAGTGCCTGACAGAACCGGGGTGTCCAGTGATACTCTCAAAGTAACGCAGACCTACAGCTTGGAGGAAGCTTATCCGAAATCCATTCATGATGCTCCATTATGATATTCTGTCATCTACGTTGGTAAGCAGTTAAGTTCCACCTCAGAGTATAAGGCCTGCCTACCTGCGTAAGCCAGATTTCCACAAAAGTAATATTCGGATTTCTGCCCGCAGTGAATTAATTATCATGGTCTACAGCAGTAAATGCATTAACTGACTTAGCGGCGATTTCACGGATCAAACCAATGCGATCACATTACAAAACTAAAGTGGCATTTACAATCCTCCTCTCTCTATATCGTTGGTTAAACTCATCCGACAGAACCCACTATGAAAATGTTGATTTTTGGTCTACATCAGGGACGGTGCTCTTGTCTCACTGGCATTCTTTTATCATGGGACTCAGTAAATTACAAACCAACAATTCTCCCTCTAAGTTACTCCCATGCATGACATTAGGATTAGACGGATGCACATTTGTTCTTCGGGAAATTCGGCGATCAAAAAATCGACGTGTTTTAAAGCTAAGGAGTTTCGTTTCCTTGATAACTGTAATCTTATAGTTATTCGGTATTGCGACAAAGAGAAGCATTTAGCAAATGTCATTTCGCAGTATAAAGAAGTGAAACAATTTAGAACACGTGATTTTTGTGGGATGCAGATCAAATATCATTTTCTTGTCCAACATGAAAGTGAGCAAAAACCTTTTTCCCGCAGAGGCTCCTTATTACACTTTTACTCTGATCATATGCACACAGACACGACATTTGTTCGGACAGGATAGTTGGCTGACATTTATCGGGCGTCTAATTGTCCATGGGGGACTACCCCTGCAGCTTGTTTTTAGTGTCTGGTTTTTGGCTCCCCCTCCAATCAAATCTGCCCTTTAAAATAAAGCCTATTGAAATGAAGAGACAGAAGTCCATAATTCTGCAGAATGTTACTGGATTTAGGACTTAAATAATTTGCCGAATAAAAATTTTAGCATAAGGCCTAACCGATCGGTGGCTTACTTTTTATGGTTGTTACCGCAATGCACCATAACCAAAAGACGCATTTGAACTTGCACTATTCTAGGACCTCTATCCGAAACAAAAAGACCCAACGTGCTGGAGCTTATTTATTCAACAAAAGTGAGGAGAGAACATGATCTATCCTTTGCAACCGAAATTTCCTGCAGTAATTTGGCTAGAAACATCTTTATTCTTTATAGTGGGAATCGATTATACCGCACCAGTCAATCAATCCCGTGAATGGCAGTATGATTTATTCGAAATACCCGATGTCCAATCATGGAAAGAAACAGTGGATGCAAGATACCGTTTATTGAATCATTTATTATCCTAAAAACTCTTCGCAGAACGCTCATGATCCCAAATTCAGAGAATTAAGTCTGTCTGACCTTGATTCCCTTGTGTTCTGAATTATGATTTGCACCTTATCGCCCAAGTGGCCCAATGCCCAGTGTAGATTCATAGTTACTCTTTGACATGGAGGGATTACGGATATTTTAACCATAATTCGTCTTTGAGATGCTCTCCAACGGAGATTAGAATAGAAAATGGACTAACATAACAAGGGGGTTCTAGAATTGAAGATTCACTTTTGATTGATGTATAATTTACTCGCGTGATCCATGTTCACGGGTCGGGAATGTGAAAGCTTCAAGGTATAGTGAATACTTAGGCCATGTGCGATTGTTCAATATCGTGCCCTCCGGAATGGGATGTCTCGGATTTGCTTTCCGCACTCATCGGTCACTTATTCACTTAACAATGGGTGTAGAAGTCACCCGCATCACGGAGTACCCTAAATAATAAAAAGAGGGGTTATTCATCATTATTAATAATAAGGATAGGCAAAAGGTCACTTACATGATCTCTTCCAGTCACGTTGACTGTTACATGAGGTGAATTCATGATTTTCTATGTATTATGTACTAATAGCAGGCTGAGTATCGAATCGGGGTATTTTATCCCTCTTCAAATAAGGCCACCTCATTTGAGACCTCAGAGGTCAACTGCATACTACACCGTTTCAAAAAACCATACTTCCTCTGAACTTGAATAACAACAGTAATAATAATGATGATAATAGTCTTTTACACTCTCAAATTGTATTGAAAAATAATTGCAACATACTTCTAGAAGATGGCTGTGTTAAAATTTCGTTGATCTGCAGAGTTTGATTATTGAAAATAGCCGAAATCCGATTTGTGAATTTTATCCTTTTGGATTTTAAACCAGATATTTTAGCTAAATGACAATTCATTTGTAGAGTGATTGGTCCGAACGGATCAGGAGATAAATTGCTTTGGGGTACTAGAATACTGAACTTGCTTTCGGGTACTAGTGAATAAAAATACTTGGATAAAACTAGGTAGAACGTAGCCGGTCTGATAATTATTAAAGGTTGTTGTTTTCAGAGCTGTTCAACTAAAAATTGTGCTTGTAAGCAGAAGAAGGATGACATTCTCGCCGGCAGGCTTAAGAGAAATGCTGTAATGGATCAAAATCACAGATATTTTTCCAATTTCAGTTCGCTATCCAAACACAACCTCGTTCCTGTTTCACTATCGGACTTAGGCAGATCAATGCATTTTGGGTAGACTAAACGATACTTATTCGTTGCACATGACCTGCGCAGGATATCACTGATGTTTTTCCGAACATGGACTGTTATAACGTTCATCAAATACCACTTTAAAGGACAAGCCCGAGTTGTTGTAAAACAATAACCTAACTTGGTATCCGTAGTACCAAGCTTATTCAAGCATTAGGCCTGCGTTTTAGCAATATGAATTCCCACTGTCCGCGATGTAATGGTAAAGTTAGTAAACAGAGGTCAGATAATTGCGATCTCTTAGAGAATACGGTTGGGAAAAAGTCGATGGTGACCAGCGGTCCTTGATCACCACTGCGATTTCGGGGTAAGGAAAAGGCCAACTTCCGTGCATGGTAAACACTCAAGGAATAATGATGGAATTGAACCGCGTTCTGAAGTCTCAAGGGCATCCAGTAAGGGTATAGTGAGAAGAGCAGATAAACCATCGAAAATTGCCAGTGTGAACTTTTCGCAGTTCTTCCGTAAATCACGAGCACTGTTAACCAGTTCAGTAAAAAGGAAGGAAGAAGCCTGGGAGATAAAAACAGGCCTTGAAGAAGCCAGTGCTGTCACAAGGAGATAATACCTGGAGGGGGTGTGACGGCTTGCTTGCCTCCATGACGCAACGAGCTATAGAGGATGGCTTATCTCAAGTCGAAGATCCAATCATATCTGGAAAGTCAATGGATGGAGGCCTGACGAAATAGTTCTCTGGTCTTCCCAGTCAGGCGTTGATATGAGTCAGCAGGTCAATCGGAAAAACGAGTGGAAGAATAATTGATCCAAGTAGATGGGCTTCCACTCAGCTATATCCCGCTGCCTTGCGGTCAGGTTCTTGTCAGAACCAAAGAATTTGATTGACAACCACAATCGTTCTGATTAGCGAGTGGACGCCCTAGAAGTACCGATCCATCAATCCTCATGAGTTACACTCATACAATTAATTCCGTATTGCATCGGTCGTCGCGCAGGATAATCAGGACCGCGCTGCCCATTGTATCGAGCGGAGTGGATAGTGATGATCCTACTACTGCCCAGAGTTCTCTCTTTTTTATTCAACCTGTCTCTTCTGTCTCAAACCCAATCTCTTTGCCCGCTCTGCCTACTCATAATGTCCCCACGAGTTACACGCCCGATACTCGCAACGGTTAGTTGTCAAGTAGTGTAGTAGGTGGCTTTCAGTCTGTTAGCTCACATTTTCTCAAACCTCGTCAGCCTCTGAATCTCGGTTTCTTCAATGTGCGCACTTTAATGCGGGCTGACCGACAGGCGTGTTTGGTTCTGACAGTGGACTCACTTTTGATTGATGTCTGCTGTGTGAGTGAAACATGAATTCAGAATTCGAGTAGATCAAATCAACTAACTGCACTTCATGTCTTGTCAAAATATTTCCTTCGCACTTCAGGAGACGAAGCGGCTCAAGCGGTGGGTCAACGCGATGTAGCAATAGTCTTGAGTGAGAAGGCCGAATCAGCACTTCTAGACTGGATCCCAGTCAACAGTCGCTTGTGCGCCGAGAGACTGCACGGATCAGTCGGCGTCCGAAACATAGTAGTGTTAAGTGCAATCTATTTGTTATCTCGGCATACACCCCAACAGACTGCGACGCTGACGTAAAAAGACGAGTTTCATGATGAACTCGTCACCTTAGTTCGGAAGAGAAAAGGCTCTAACATTGTAGTGGTAGAAGGTGGTTTTAATGCGCAAGTTGAAAAACTGAGTGCATCGGAATCTTGTTTAGGTGGTCGATGCACCTTGCTTGCTCAGCGATTGGGAAAAACCTTCTCCAATGTTATGCGGACAATCATTTATTCCCATCTGGCACAAATTTCCAACACAGTTCGATGCGCATGGCGACATGGCGCTCTAACTCGACAGGTACTTTGAGTCAGATTGACCATATTGCGGTAAGCTACAGCTGGCATGGTTCTGACCAGAATTGTAGATCGTACTGAACCACACACGTCGAATCGGACTAAGCGTTAGTTTTAATACGATTTTTGCTGCAGCTCAACGGCCATAGACACAAGCCACAAACACGATTAGCTGTCGAATGACTGCCTGATTCAGATGTTGGCATCAGCTAGGAGCAGCAACAGTTCGAGGAACTAAGAACTCCGACGAGCAGCAATGTAGACGAGCAGTGGGATCAAAGTAAGCAGGATATGTATTTGGCAACAGATTTTTCCTGTGGTCCTAGATATACCATTCATCAAAGATACTGGATCTCACAAGGGTCGTTGGGTCTAATGGAGCAAAATGCCAGCTCGCTAATTGCCAAGAGGTGAATAAAATGCATCGACAGTTGCAGCGTCAGCTGACGATAAGCCTTAAGAATGACCGTGAAAACTGGTGGGTCACGGTAGATGAAGAGATGGAAGTAGCGGCCGCTTCAGGTAATAGTTAAAGCCTGTTTAAGCTTATGCGCGACAGTGGTGGGCAGAGAAATTCGGATAGTGAAGTCGTGTGCGATATGACTGGAGAGCTCGTCCAGGGTAGACAACAAAGGCTGGATCGTTGTACAGAGCACTTCAAGGATCCGTTTAGCTGGCCACACGCTAACGTACATGGACCGACGTCTGTAGCTACGAATCATCGGTAGGTGTCACTTGATCCCCCAACGGAAGTGGAAGTGGAGTAGAATATTCGACTTTTGAAGAGAGGAAAAGCAGCCGGTCCCGAATACCTTCCCCCAGGTCTTTCCAAACTGGGTGGAGAAGGTTTGATGAAATCAATTACGTCCTCGCTTCTGATATTTGGAACAAGAGACGCATTCCCTTATCATGGGATGAGTCCTTGATTGTACCCATCTTCAAGAAGGGCACACGGAGTGACTGTAGCAATCATCGTGGGATTAGTTTAACTACGATAGTTATTAAGGTGTTGACTTCGATAATGCTGCGTCGTTTGACACCAATTCGCGAAAGTAATATCCGCTAACAGCAGGCCGGATTTCGTCCAGGTCGAGGTTGCATCGACCAGGTATTCACTCTCCGACAGATACTCAAAACACGCCACTTGCACTGCCACCCTACGATCGCCGTCTTTCTCGACTTGAAAGGTGCGTTCCACTCAGTGGATCGACCGATACGACCGATACTATTGAATGCTCTCCACCGGAAGGGTATGCCAACGAAGTTTGTGAACCTGTTGCGTGCATTGTACTCGCATACGTATGGTCGCGTGAGGGCATACGGTGAACTATCAAGTTCATTCGAAACGACTCGTGGCGTTCGACAAGATTGTCTCATCTCTCCATTCCTGTTCAACTTCGTCATGGGCGGAGAGATAGATGATGCTTCAGGAGGTCTCGAGGATGTAGGAGTCGAACTGGGAAATGGAGGGAAGCTGTGACCTTGATTAGGCAGATGACGTCGTGTGTTTCCGAATCCACAGACTATGCACAACGCGCACTAGATGGACTCTCGATGTCTGTAGCTCGATTTGGCACGTGCAAATTGTTGTTGCAAGACAGGACGACAGTAGTGCCAAACCTGATAGTGGATGTAGAGGACGTGAAGATTTTGGATTGTTTCACCTACCTTGGTAGCTAGGTGTCGAACAATGATAGCTCGGTAGTGGAGGTAAACAAGCATATATCCAAGACTCGAACAACTTACGCTGGACTGAATCACTTTTGGCTTCTGCCTGATATTTCACTGAAGTTGAAAGGTCGAGTGTACTGTGCCGCAGTGTGTTCAGTTCTGTTTTACGGTTGCAAGAAATGGAGTATGCATGTGGGCGATGTTCGTCAGTTAGAGGTTTTCGATCACCGATGTGTACGTAGTATGGCTAGAATTGGATGCCGTGACCGAGTGAGTAATGCGGAGGTCAGGAATCAAATACTAAATGCCAATTCTGAGAATACCTTGTTTCAGTGCATGAAACTTAGTAGACTACGCTGGTTGGGTCACGTGTTGTGCATGGCGAACATTCGTCTACTACACCATGCTCCATTTTTGTTCTTCCCAAGGAATGTAAGAAACCATGCGGAGATCAGCAAATGACGTGGCAACGTGGGATGAGAAAATGTACAGCGAACTTGGGTAAAGTAGATGCCTCACGCCTTCGTGGTTGGGGTCCGAAAGACGTGTCAACTGGCTGACTGGAAACATTGAGAGATGTGACAATGAACCGTGAACAGTAGCGATCGCGTTGTCATTTTCTGTCGAATCAGAATGATTGGAAGAGTTCGCTTGTACAGCTAGCTTGTGTTCCGTGTTTTGTTTACAGCAGCGTCTTATCTTTTCCAACCTGTGCAGGTTCACTCCTTGTTCCCCTTGGACATTCACTCTTTTTATAGAAGCATCTGACTCTGTGGCAAAGGCAGCGTTTGTTGTTTAATGCTGAACGATGATGATGATGATGATGGTAATGTTTGTTTTCGCAATTCAGTACGATTACTGATCCACATAGCCGTTAGATCTGGTCTGATTTCCCAGATGTAATCAGGGAGTTTTGGGAACTCAGATCTTTTGACTTCGCCAACTTCTTCGAAAAAGGACTAAGGCAGTTCATCGGATGCAGCTGCATTATTCTTTTCAAAAAATTCATCTTTCAGATGATACCCCACTCCTAGAAGAACCTGACATTCATTTGCGTTGTTTTACTTACAGGAATGGATAGCAGAATTACTGTCTTACTGGACGAAGTAAACGGCCACCTAAAGAGCTCTGTTCAAGGGTTCAACCAAGGCTAATAAGAATGGATCCGTGAGCAGTAAGATTTCTTGATTACTTAGCTTACCCATGGTTTTCGTCAGCCAGAACTGTATTCAGTCAGAAAAGATTTTGACTATTGCCGGTAGCCACAGGCTTTTCTATTTTCCTAAGTTTCATTATTCGTCAATGTTGTCAATCATTTCTCAGGCCACTGACCAGCTGACGGCTCAAGGGCTTGAGCGTCATATTGATCGTAGTAACCAGGTTTTGGAGGAGTATCTAGGCGCACTCAACAGACCAAGTAAGATTGAAGATGTCCATCCTTTCTGAAGTTCACCCGATCTGGAATCCTGCCCGGCAGTTGCTGCTGAGTAGATAGTTTTTGATTTGCACTTGGTGTTTGCTGGGATCCCTGGGGTTTCGCAATGATGGCAGCTTTATTGGAGACTCCGACTGGACTTCTCATAGACGATTGTCGTTAAGAAGCAGCTGCACTTTTGTGCCACCGGAGTCTAAATGTAAACAAAAGCGAATTAGAACCAGGGCACGACTTGAGTCCAGAACGACAACTCGAAAATGGTCAATGATACCGATGGCCATTGGTAATGCGGTCGAGCGGAGTCCAACACTGAAGACAAAGCAAGGTGTCAGGTGAGCTGCAGTCGCTTGGTGTGACAGAAGTATGTGTGTGTATTGCAGGAATAAACCGGAATGAAGTCACCACAAATTTTTGCTGCTAACAACGGAGAAAGCAAGTTGGCCCCTAATATATCTTTCCGCTTCCATAGAGTAGTCAGGTTGGGCAGTAAAATCGGCAGCAAAGGTCACACCTGCGTAGAGCACGCCTTTAAATGATTGGAACAAAACATGATGGAGCTTATCTTTGGTCACAAGATAGCTATCGTCTGCGAGAACAAGGACAGATGCAACAAAAATGTGCGGGAATTTCAGTCGATTGCTGTTAACACAGAGCAGCTAATTCTAACTGCACATAAGCGAATGTTAAGTAGTATCTAGTCTAACAGTGCACTATCCAGTCTCAGATGGATCCCGATGCCACTATGGTCCCAAACAATGACAATCGGATATTCGAACATGCAAACAGTGAAACAATCGAGATGGATAGTATCTACGCCAAGAAGAGTGCCTGCAAAAGTGGAACTATGTAAGACGCTTCGGAGAAGGGCGTAAATTTAACCCAAAAGTTCGAAGAGTTCTCTCTATGGCAGTTTGCTACCTATCTGATTTAGCGCGCAAAAGCGGAAGTGGCCGACGTGAGTGATCACTTAAATTTAGGAGCTCGACTTACCTCCTGTCCATCAGTTGTCACTAATCTCGAGTAAATCTACCGAAAAGTAGTAAGTTTTGGTACCTTGCTTGGCCCTAATATCGGAGGAACGAATGTTAATAGAATTTCTTGCAAAACGGGAACCGAGTGTGTTTGGCTGAACGATACTTGGCGGCGCCCATACCCCAGAACTGATTTTTCTCTCGAAACACTAGTCGGAACTTTTAACTCAAAAGTTTCATCTACAGTCAATTGTGGTTTAACCAGCGAAAGAACTCCTAGCAGTAACATAGGTATGACTAGCCGCGGTGCTCACAGCAACAGAGTGCGGTCTTGCTCATCGGCTCGACAACCGATGCGGCATGGAATTTACTGTTTTCTACAGTTGATGGTGGATTGTGAACAGTTAGTGCAAAGGAGTCCAGCCAGTAAGCAAGATAACGAGTAGGATCCTACGTCATAGCCTTCAGTTCTTGCAAGTACATGTCCACAAGTCTAAGGGGAATGACTGATTCCCATCTGTTTGGATCAGTCATTCTATCAAACATTTTACCAAAAAAATTTCCAGTCACAATTTAGTGCAAAACCTAAGACCATGAGACAACTTGGCTTGACCTCTGCCGACTGACCTTCAATTCATAATCGAATCTTCGGTTTCAGACCACCTAACCTCTGTAGCTCTTTAGATTATGGATGCGCACAATGTCTCACACCACTTTATGATACTATTTCATTCTGACAGAGACATAGCACCAAGTTTTCACAAATGAGGTATATGGACGAAATAAAAGCGAATGTACCGTAATAGGTATTTGAGTACGATGAGTCTAGTCACTTTTCAGTGGCCATAGGTAGTTGCAGCAGAACCGAGTCGATTGGAAAAAATATTTGATAATGTTATATTCCCATAAAAAGAAATAAAATGTTCTCCGTCGTTATTTACATTTAGCTAACGATTTCACAGTCACCATTCATAATCTCCTAGCCTTAGTGATAGTCCCATTACTAGATTGCACAAAATTATCCAGTCATTGAACTGAGTGTTACCACCTACTGTCCCGATAGCGATAAAGCGTTGCTAACCATTTTCGGTAAGGTGATGTTCGACTCACGTGCCTTCGCAAAAAATATGCACTGTTGGCGAATCGGAATAAGGATAAATCAGGTGTGCAGTACTGCAAACTTGAACATTACTGAGTGCAATGCTCACACTGCTGGGTGAATAATTTGAAAGTCGTATTAATCCACTTGCTACTAAAAATATCCAGCTGAGTTTTATTTCTCATTTTTCTAGATAGATTCGTCAGCATAAAATAAATGAAAGTTGAAGTAGAAGTCAAATCATACAAGTTCTCAACTGTCCTTATGAAATTAGCAAAAGAAGGTGAATGTTGACATCTATAGTGGCCCAAAATACAGTTCACTACTTAGAAACACAAAGTAGTTGTGATCCACGAAATTATGTACAGACCAGAAGAGACATAGAATTGTCATCTTTTACCATGGTGATCAAGATACATCCCTGATTATTTTATTATAACCACCAATAAGATAATACAGTGATATTATTCTCATCCCTTTCATCCATGATTTCACAAGAAATTATTAGACGCACTCTGCTGTACTCATTGTGAATCGGAGAAAAAAAAGCTGTTCCATTCATTGGAAACTTCTATGAATAAAAAATATGTAGCATTCTACCAACATTCCACTGAAACCCAATAGGCCAACTGTCAATGAAGCAGGATTTTTAAAACGGATTTTGCATGCATCCATATATCGGCTAAATTTTCACATAAAAATGAATAAAAATGAGTGCCAGATGTTGCAAGTTTAGGGCAGTATCAGAAAGTCTGGACGACCTCGATACTTGCAATGCTTCATGAAATACTGAAAGTAGCTAAAAACAAGAATATGCCAGGGTTTCATCCATTATGGCATTAGCTTTATTATCAATTACATGAAAGAGTAGATCACATTTCCGAATTAGTTTCGGTTGGAAGGCAGATGAATTCTTCTTAATGTGATTTGTTTCTTTTCAGCAGAACGATGTGATAATCAAATTAAAACGAGCGAGTGAATAGGAAGGAATTATGCATCAGAATTTGCTTTCGCCTTATTTGTTCATCAATGATGCTGTTCTGTTACGCAGATGGAAATAAAATGGTCCCTTTGTAAAAAATATTCCGTTGGTAAATCTTTGTAATCTGCAAATAAATCAAAGGCAATTTCTGTGTGAAAGATGCTTAATTCTTTACAAAGATCCTAGCTAATTCACATAGTTTGAAGAAAGGAAGCAATTTTCCGTGTCGATTCATGAAAACGCATCCGTTTTTTCTGTCACATGAAAGGTAATAAATCCGAGTGAGAGATTTATCGAAGCTTTGAACTTCGAAAATAAAGCAAACGCTGTGTTCGTCTTAGTAGAGAGAGAGAGAGAGATGGATAGATTAGCGAGTAATAACACGGCGAATCAGGCCCTTTGTCCGTATCGAGATATTGTTTCTCCCCAAAAATACATTATCCGAAGAACGAAGCAAGCAAATCGCGATGTCCGCACACCATGTGGCTAATGTTGATTGTTTTATTGTTTGTTCTGCGTGAAGGAGCGAAAGTGACTCAATGCTCTTTTTGATCACACGTGAACCCCGCCAAACAGTGAAGTGAATACAAATCACATCTAGCAAAGAAATCACCCAGGATTTTTTGATCAATCAGGAATAACGCTAAACTCGCTAAAGAACATAAGCAGAAATATTTCTAGTTTCTTTATAGGAAGTAAATCTGCATCATCGCATTATGATGTCATTATGCCCAGCGAAGGGATCAAAAGTGATGCATCGACCTTGAAAATGACCCCATCCTGAATTGTAGTGGCTACTGCGCAGATAAACGTTCATGATTCTTCGCTCGTAAAAGACAGCTAGTAGAACAGAACAACATCATTGCTGAAATTAATTGATGACTAGTTAAATTCCTCACCTTCATCAAAATATTTTCCGGCTTTTTAACTTAGTGGCGAAGTTGGTCATTTGTTACGCTGTGCAATGCACATATATGTATACATAGAGAGTGGCCAAAGGATGATTGCATTTTGTTTAAAACACTATTAATAGCTAAGTGTTTTCCTCGCAATTTCTGACTACATAAATAGTGAAGAAAACCACAACTGGGGACTCTCCAGGTTAAGCATAAAGTAGTGCTAAAACTGTTTCTTAAACTCAGTGAAAATTCCTTATCAGTGAATATGCACCGAGCTCTAAACGTAAATGGAACCGGAGTTAAGTGATTTAAAATTCTAGAATTCATTTGGGAATCTCATAGAGATGGTTCCGCTAAGAACTAACTGAAGTAAGTTGGTGACTAAACTGTTTGATTTACATTGCTTCAGAATTACACCGAAATCATTCACAATTATGTAAATACATGCCAAGTCTGACGAGCACATATCTGCTTGTAAATTACGAAATAATGCATCGACTATCGGCGAAGCTCGAAATGTGGATGGGCAAATGTAGAATGTTTATGATGGGTCTCATCTAGACCTATAAGTAGAGATTCCAATAAGCCAGTTCGGTGACGGCTACCGATATTTTTGACTTCAGTCCTGAGTAGGGAAAAGGACAGCATAGTCGCACAGTCTCAAGGATGTGATCTGTCAACGAAATCCCAGTGAGCATGGGAGGCCTGTATGATGCTTCCACAATATTCCATGATCGTCTATACACAAGTCATCTAGAGCTGCTACTAGCAAGTTTTCCTTAAACTTAGTTCGGAATTAAAGTTGACCACTTCTCAACCAGTCTGTTAGGATAGTTAGTCTGACTGGAAATTGCGAAGGGCCCAAAAGAACTCATCTTAATCAGATATCCACATTTTAACCCCCAAAAAATTGTCTCTATCCAAGTAGCTGTGGGTTAAATTTCAGTGACGTGAGAAACATTATTTTACTACTGACGGGTGAATTTGCATTCTCAAAATAACTCAAGAAGACTCAAAGTGTCCGGTTCGGAAGAGAGCCTAGCAACACGCTTTCCGGAACTTAATCATTTTAATTTGGAATGGAGAGCACCTTTACGGTAGTGGCATAAGTAAAGTCTGTTTGTCGAAGGAGGTCAGTCTGCTCAAGGCCAAAAATTTAGGCAAGGCATATTAAAACGGAAGAGATTGTCGATGAAGGCAATTACTTATATCAGTGATGGTTTGATCGAAGGCAACCAAATCATGCTCACGTGTCCTTGATCAAGAACACTGATAATTCTGATGGTCCGAATAGCAATACCCATTCAATGTCCCAACTCGCCTTGGAACATTTCGGACCCCCGATCAAGACACCGAATGCGACAAGAAGAGTGCGGAAAATGAAAAGCACATTAGGATCTATTGGTAAATTACTCATTTATGCCGTAATTAAACGAAAATATCGCTGACTGAATACCCTTGAGGCGATGGAAACCCAGGGATGTTCGTTCTTCTAGCTCGTGTATCGCCACTATTGGGAGTGATTTGTATTTTTAGACGGCAACGATGCTATACCGAAATCTCTGACGTGAAAATTTGCAAATAAATGCAGTCTTCGTCTGACACGAATAGTGACAATAAAACAGACAGTCGTAAGGTAAGCATCCTTTTCAGCCTGTCTGTCGGCTGCATTACTGTGTCCTAATTTTGTCTGGTTTGGGAATCGCTCCTGTTTTACCCTCATTTCTGCACAACTGAAGTGACAAATATTGACCTTTAAGTACATTTTACCAGAGTTTGTCTTGCTGCTTGTCCGTTTGTGCGCGAAAAGATCAAGGTCATCGTGCAATATATTTCATCTGTGTTTCATCGGTTCACGGCAGCGATTTTGATGACAAGTTAACAACAATCAAAGTAAAAAGGATATTTCGGTAAATCTTTGTTTTCATTCAAGTGGACCACTTCAGCTTAAACCCAGAAGGAAAGCAGAACTGTATAAACGTGAACACAATCACCATAGACTGAAATATGCTACGTGTATTTTGTCCAGATGCAGCTAAGCTTGCTACGAAGATCCAGTTTTATCTGATTTTGCAACGGATTACGAAAAATCCCGTGGGAGGAAAAGGGAACATAAGTAGTCCTATAATGTGCTATGATTTCAGTGTCAACAGATGGCAGTCCAATCGATAAATCTTGTGACGAAAACTATCTGTCTATTAATCGGCATTGCTTTGTATTCACTGTTCACCCAATATACTTGACAAAGAATAGGACCATAGCATTGTTTTCGCATGTAGCAAAACGGGCTTTGAACCAGACAACAACTTCGAGTCAAACAAATAAATTTTCCCGAAATAAATGCATTGTATTTCACGGAGCAAACAAGCCACATTCACTTGATTTACAAGTTTTATTTCTTATTTTCAGCACTGTGTTTCATATACGGATGGATGAACAAAATTTTCCCGGAATTGTGCTAATCTTTGTGACCATTATTCACTCATTGACTTGATCGTGCTTGTACGATACACTTCGACCACCAAAGCAGACCACCGGCAGAAAGTTTTTCATCATGTCCAACGTTCTCACTGATTGAATCGTGAAAACGAAGCAAAACAGCCGACTTTCTATACAGAAAGGATACGGAAGAAGAAAATACGATGCAAAAGTTGAAGATTGGAGAAAAACGAATGCACTACACGAACTTAAATCTGGAAATGGATTATTCGCAATCAATCTTTGGTTTAGATGAACCAATTATTAAATTCCGCGGTCGCTTCAGTTGCGCTGGTGAATGTTACACACATTTTTACTCCCCCAAATACCGTCATATGCGTGTTTATAAAACAACAGCTCGAATAAATTTTGGGGTAGACTTTGTCTTGGCAGTGCTTCCATCACTTAACCTTTGCGTGGTCATTAACTGCTAATCAATCCTGAGCAGAGTTTTAGCATTGGATTTTTAAGCCGATAGTCAACCAAGACATCGTAATCTTCTCTTCGAAGTAAATAGAAACATCATTATGGTTAACTAACAAAAATTTGTTAAAAACAACCGAAGTGATACAGTCAAGTGAAAAGGACCAACCTAAGCTTTGTGGTTTTCTAGATAACGAATACATGACCTATAACTAAATTCTGCATGTGATTGTACCATCGAAGCAGTAAAAGGACTGCATCAATTTATGCTTGTCACATACCGTTCGTTTGTATACTTAAATCCCTCCCCAGGGATAAAGTAAACAAGTAACTCATACCTACTGTTTTATCATCTAGGTTTCTGTCAGACACTGTTTGATGAAAGTATATTGCATTTACGAATATCATAACCATTCCATGAGGCTGATTCCATACAAGAAAAGGCAAGGAAGTCTGTGGGGATCAACTAGGAAATGAGGACTAAATGGTAGTTAAATGATTGAGTAACTCCACCATGTTTTCATCATATCAAAGTCTAAACCAAACAGTTGAGAGATGGAAAAAATAATATGATATTTGAGAGCACTCTGAATAAGAGAGCTAGAGAGAGAGAGAATGCGACCACTGATGGACAAGTAATCATTATACACTGAAAAATAAGAGTGGTATAAAATAAAGAATGGGTAAGAACGCATAAAGTTGTGAGGGGAAAATAGGACATCATGCACAGTCGTTTTTCGCCTTGTCCGCTTTTGAGTTTGAATTCTGCTATTTATTTCAGATTATGATATAAAGTTCAAACAAAACTGTAGGTTTTTTCCAGAAGAATTTGGCCATGATGGTAAGGGAATCCTGAGATTTGAAATGGCCTCACAGGTAATTATATCGACAGTATGCATACTTACGCACATACATACATGCATGCATACAGTGAGATAGACGGACAGACAGGCAGATAGGGAGGCAGACAGATGGGCGGATGGACATGCAGATATAGATAGGTGGGCGGACAAACATATATATATATATATATATATATATATGCTGGCATGCATGCAAAGGTACATGCACGCACATGCGCATATCTCTGTATGCTTTTGGTGATACTTACGTTTATGCACGGTCATTCATGCCAGATTACGAAAACTTACACGGACATGAAGATATTGACGAATGGAACGCTAAATTCCACTCGTAAATTTGACGCGGGTACACAGGCAGTTATATTTGCACCTCTTTCGTCCAGTAGGACACTAAAAATAAGCTATTGCCGCAATTAGCAGAAAACACGGTTGCTTGCGTTTTTTTCCGATCACAAACAGTCACAGGTTACACGGTTCTTTTCGCCAACACTTGTAAATTCATATACAGATACCCTAAAGCACTAGCACATTATCACTCAGATGGATCAGGATGCCAGACTGTAAATGTCATATTTAACCGTCTTGGGAATTACCATGTGCTCAAGTGAGATCACCTGCGGTTTTTCCTGGACTTCCCTTCTTTCAAACCCATTAATTTTCACATTTCAATCCTTGTAATGAAAGCTGCTTGGAGACAAATAAACCTGAACGTACATACGTCCACCGAAATCGGCAGCCCAATTCTCTTAATGCTCAATCCACACGTAGCACCTATCATAGTGCTAGTTGTAAAATGTAAATAAAAGTAGGTAGGTTGACGGACTTAGCAATAATAATCAGTTTTTCGAATTTTCGAACTAATTGACAAGGGCGCTGTCCTCAACCCAAGTTATTTTAGTGATCACACGCGGTATATGGCTCCGCTAATTAGATCGCTTCCGCCGATGAATCGCGTCACTCAGCTTTGATATTCCGTTCTTTCGTTGCTTTATTAGTCCATAAACTCTAATCCGTTTTGCCCTTGCGTAAATAACAGTTTCATAAAATAACATAATAAAACTATCTGGTTTGGCGCGGTGTGTATGCAAGCGTGCATGTTCAGTAGGCAATCAGCATTGTTGTCCTCCTTGAACAGAAATAAAAATAAATCTACTTAATCTTAGTCCGAATGAAATCGTTTCATACTGCATTCCTTCTGGTCTTTTTTGGTGCGCATACCTGCGGTAGAATATAGATCGAAAAGAATTGTTGCAACGTGCAACCACTTTATTCTCGTCTGAAATTTAGTGTCACTACAAGTCTTCTCTTCTTTTGCATTTATGCACGCAAATGAATGACATAAGACCTGAATATCAGCGAGTAATTCAAAGTTACAGGTTGATCAGTCTGAAAGTGCTGGCTTGGGTCATAAGAAATCAAACGCCTTCGGAAGTTCAATAATTAATTACTGTAAATGAAATACATAATGATAAAGGACCCATAGGGATAATAAACAGCGAGGGTTTTATATCAGTTAGAACTTCCTTTGCCTCTTTAACGGCACACAGGATAATTTTACTTAATAAGGTTCTTCGTAGTTTAGTTATAATAAACCTTTATGAAAAGGACTTAAATGGAGTCGTCATCCACGCACGCTCCAAATAAGATTCTAGTAAAAACCAACAAAAGAATACACGATCAAGGGACGAATGAAGAGAACAGTACCGGAAAGTCATACGTGATGACTGATACTAACCGCGAAACCGATCACTTGATCCCGGTGAAGTGTTCCTCGAGCAGTATGACCATATTAACTTTATTTCAAGTTATCGAACATCGAATTAGTGATGGCACACAAATGACAAAAGTAGTTATAGGAAATAAAAATTTCCTTGTGTCTACTGACAAACTAGGAGGCGCTGTTTACATTCGTGAATTCTTACGGAAACATATGGAAGTTTAGGCATGGATGGGAGCTGTACAGTTCCATTTTTGGCTTGCCAACATAGTTACGGTGTTTGCTTTCTACTATCAGAACTGTCATCGCATTCATTCTTCTTAGTCAACTGGAATGAAGCGTCTTTAAGATGCTTCTGACTGCCCACCATTTAGGGATTAAAATACCACTGCTCCATACCTAGTGGGAAATAAACCAAATCGCAGTCAGGTGAAAAATTTCGACAACAAAATCTCTTTCGTTCCCTGCGTTTTTCCTTACCACATCAGTCTCTCCGACCTCTGACCCTGGTCCCGGAAAGTTAATTTGCAACTAATACAGTTTATCTCATAGGAGAGATAGAAATGGATAGAATTATTTTAAAATAAGGACCAAATATGTATTTCTTACTAGTGTGCGCGACCTTCGTTAGACTGTTGCGTCCTCTGTCTCTCCATCTCGCTTTTGTAGTTGTCCATAATATAGCATAAGTTCAAGAAAGTATTTATTGAATTCGGGCCTCTTTGGTACTAAAGTCCAGCTCTTAGTCAGTTGCCCAAATTCAGGTGGTCGAGCCGATTTTGCAATTCACACTTGGACATGGGTTGATGTACACCGTTGATGATTTCTAACACGAATGAATTGGTGGCCAGGTGAGTTTTTGTTACTTCGTAGTTGGGTTCAACTATGACTTTGCTTTGTGAAACAGTTCTTCGACCCTTATGCAGAATACACACAAGAGCTTCATTTCTGCCTATCAAATCCCATAACTTTAATATGCCCTCGAATAAGTGACATTTATCTCAAAATATTTTAATTAAATTTATTTCGTTCTGGATTAGCGTTTGCAAAAAATTAAGTCTCTTTATTGTGAATTATATAATGTTAATAACAGCATTGTTGGTAGATGCAATTTGTCAACGTGTCGACTACCGTGGGTAGATTTTCTCAAGGTAGGATTTGCAAAACAAGACTACTCACGATAGTCGAGTGTTGGCCCACTGCATCTACCAACAACGCTGTTGTTAACAGCAAAACCAATAAGTGACGCATCGATCTTTCGATACAATCCTTACTTCATTCGGTCCTGATATTCTCAAAATTAAGTCTCGTTCATGAGCGACAAATTAGGGAGTTCGGTTCTAACTACGTGTACAATTTACGCCCCTCTCAGTAAACTTCTTTATCCGCCAGAGCTACTCGTATACTTCAGAAATGTCAGATTACCAATTATCAAAAGTTCACTTTTAGTGGCAATACTATTCTTCTACATTTATTGTCTCGGCTCAGGTTAACTCAGCCAACTGCTTTATGCACCTAGTTCATTTTAGTTCGCTCGTCAGCATCTTTGTGATGAATGTCGTATGAACATGCATGATTCTAGTGAAAGCAGCCCAACGTCGCTAATTTTTCTGGTGCAGTAAAGCCTGAGATCAGTCCCATGCAACCAACGCCTGAACCTCTCTGTTTTTTTACACTAGACTGGATCCTCGTCTGCTTCCATATAACAGGAAAACTCCGAAGGTTTTCACTGTCGAATCTGCGTGCGCGAGAAGATGGCAACGACAGAATCTTTCAGATTTCTCGTCTTACTGCCTCGCTATCCTTATTCATTATCTTGGCAAACTCTGTAGAGGGGGTCCGCTTTATAAAATGTCTTCTGACGGCGTTTTGCTGAGTGATAAATCCGTATAATCTGATCACATGTGTGCAAAATGCACTTCATCCAATAAATAGATGGCTGCTTACATCTATTTCCCGATGTATATGCTACTCGAGAACTGTTTTAACATGACTCAGACCAGACTGTCAGAAGCATGGTTCTTTTACCAGCTGCCGCTACAGAGTAGACAGAATCAAACTCGTCAATAAAGCCTCATGAGACCTAATTCAGTTGCTTCTGTTGAATCTGTTTGGAAATAGACGAGCCAAGGGCAAATCTTTCACTCACTTCGGTTAGCATAGCGAAAACTGAGCCGCCTAGATTACTGTCCCACATAAGAAGCATCTACCATCATCCTGATTAGGCAGAAATTGTTTTGAAATGTGACTTTGTTCACTTACGACTCCGGAGCCGCTAGCATCTATTCCCAAAACGGGAACCATGACTACAAAATGCATCTTGATATGCATTTGTGTCACTCTTTCATTCACGAACAGTCACGCAAAATTAGTGACAATTTTTGGACAAAAGGAGTTTCCTGTTGTATCACACAAAATGTAAAAACGGTCCGGTTTATTCAAAGCGGGAGAAAAATTAATATCGCACTTTAAAACTAATACGGGAAATCCTAAAATACAGACTGTGAAAATTAGGATTTTGCTCGAAGGTGGATAAGCCTAAGTTTGTGGGAACCCCAACCAAACACGTGCTTTGGAGAGCAGGTGAATTTCGATGACTCTAGATCCAAGTGGCCCGAATTATCAGTACTGCTATTATTATTATTATTGTTGCTGCTTACATTATCATAAACCGGAGTTTCGTTAGCGATCAATTCTGTGCCAAAGAGATGAGATATAAACTTCGTGTTAGTAAATTCCACAATCAATTATATCGAAATAACCGAAACAGTATAAAATCCATTTGACGCAGAACAGAGGAAGAAGCAGAATACAGTCACTTGCGCACATCAAGTGGATAAAATTCGCATTGTCGTGCTCGCCACGTGATGAGAAGCTTAGAAAATGGCTCGTTATTACGAATTTAGTTTACCCTAAGTTATTTTTCGAGAAGCAATGGCCAGAAACAAAAATGGAGTCAAAGACATTTGTGCCCGGAAACAGAGCTTTGTGACCGAGGAATTAAAAGTGTTATAAATAATTCGTGTGCCTGATTGTATAGTACGTTGATTGTGACGATGGGTTACCATGGCAATTCTCTGAATCTACTGGTTTTCTGCGTACAACGAGCGAACTCACCCGTGACAGTATGTTGGAAGCCATGAGTAAATAATACGCAGAAAATGATGAAATACACGCCTTATCCAAACTGTAATTCGTAGTAGCATGTATATCGACATACCATCATCTACTGGAATATGAACGGTTATGAAAATTTAACATATCTCTTCAATCTTTGTCTAAATGTCTAAAGGATACGCCCATTTTGCCTCAACCTCGCCCTTGGTCAGCCATCGATGTCATGTGGCCGGTTTCTTCAGCCCCCGGATATCCATTATCCAGGTACTTCATGAAACTAACTCCAACTTCTACCTGCACACAGAAAGGGGAGATTTCCAAGCCAGTTGTCAGTCTGTTCTATAAAGCAGTACATTCAGTAACTTTGTATCGTCGCTACCCAGTAATCACGTACATAGGCAGGTAAATAAAATTACAAAAGACACGGTTAACACATCTCAAGAATTGAATAATCATTCGCTGAAGCTACGCTCATTTTTATGAAGTTTTTCAGTGCTTCAGAACTTTTGCAGAATTACTCGGGTATCATATCCGCGGATTGTCAACTACCGTTTTTGTTCGCTTTCTTTTTCTGCGAGATCATCTTGTTGCCACACCAATTTGTTCCATATTCACACACACACAAAGACGTAGCATGACTTACTATTTAAAAGGAACAAGACAATCAATGTGTCCAGTCCAACGTTTGAATATTATTTTCGGTGGTCGGGTTGTTGTGCAAGCATTATGAAACAAAATAAAAAATCTGGTAGGATTAATTTTGATCCAAGAAAACGATAGAATTTGTTCGATTATCACTTGCACCAATGCTATTGCTTATTCATTTACCTCCTTCGTATCACCTGACCAAAACAATATTATGCAGTAAAATCAGATGATTTGCAGGACGATGCTGTTCTCTGAAAGAATAAAACACCGATTATTCTGAAACAGAAATAATGTCAGTGATTGGTTCTCTTATACAAACTACAATGTTTACAAAGCATATGAAGACAGTAAGAAGTCACTGCATGATAGAACAAAGTGTCTTAGCAGCCTTCGATCACAGACGTGACGAATTTAGTATACAGTTTTCGGGGCATTCCAAACTGTCCTAAGGCCCAATTAAATCCTTTAAGTTGTTCTTCTGAAGCCAATGGATTTTCCTGTGTAGGGTTATGGAGTCTGATCCGGTTGATTTCAGTCATCCTAGGATTAAAACAGTTGTGGTCAAATAAGTTGGGAACGAGAGAAAGATTATTCAAACGCTGACAGTACTTTATACGGGAGAAAATTCTGAAAATTTGAATTTGAAAATGAAACTCCATTTTATGAGAGTAATAAAATGCCATTTGGAAGATTTTCCTCAAGGCTGCTGATAGCCGTATTTTTCGACACACGAACCCGAATGCATCATCAGCATAACAGTTACTTTGGAAGCTACTTATGCGCCTCTTTGTCAAGCCGAACCCCGTTAGGTTGCGGCAGAAGCAATTTCTCAACAGACAACAGTGTCTCGATGGAATGATGGATACTCTTGCCTATGGCCGTTAGACGTTTTTGATTAAGGCTTTCCCGGCCTATTGCGCATTAGAAATCAAAACGATCGCCCTGTCACAATTCTGTCATGCTGCTGAAGATGCCCGTTTTAGGGGAAATTCGCGAGCATCTAAAGGAAATCGGCTAAGGGAAACTTAGCATTAAAGGAAGCAGACTATCAGCAACATTGTGGGCCTCACAAACGGCATTTTGTAAAAAATACGAGTATCAGCATTACTGCGAATGTGGACAGTCGAAACTAGGTGAATTCACTAGGAAAAGTTCTATTTCATTACTAAGATTCAACGACACCCTTCATATACCACAAAGTTCATCCAATGACTTAGCACTGCTCATGTCTTCTGATTAATGGCAGACAGAAATACACCTGCCAGAGGGCAAGAAAACTGCTATGTTGAGCTCAGAGGGGTTATGTGGAACTGAACCTATAGCGTTTTTTCACATTGCCTTTAAAAATTGATGAAGAAGGTATGGAGGACCATGGTCATCTCTCAGACTTTAATTAACCCGGAAAAATAATAATACGTACTAGGATCAGTGTAAACAAACCAAGCGACACGAAAACGTTTCCCAACAGTTTGGTTCAGCATGGTTACAAATGACTGGCCATCACAACGAGACTGCAATTTGACATGGTGTGACGGCTTGCGTGCCTCCATGACGCAACGAGCTATAGAGGATGGCTTATCTCAAGTCGAAGATCCAATCATATCTGGAAAGTCAATGGATGGAGGCCTGACGAAATAGTTCTCTGGTCTTCCCAGTCAGGCGTTGATATGAGTCAGCAGGTCAATCGGAAAAACGAGTGGAAGAATAATTGATCCAAGTAGATGGGCTTCCACTCAGCTATATCCCGCTGCCTTGCGGTCAGGTTCTTGTCAGAACCAAAGAATTTGATTGACAACCACAATCGTTCTGATTAGCGAGTGGACGCCCTAGAAGTACCGATCCATCAATCCTCATGAGTTACACTCATACAATTAATTCCGTATTGCATCGGTCGTCGCGCAGGATAATCAGGACCGCGCTGCCCATTGTATCGAGCGGAGTGGATAGTGATGATCCTACTACTGCCCAGAGTTCTCTCTTTTTTATTCAACCTGTCTCTTCTGTCTCAAACCCAATCTCTTTGCCCGCTCTGCCTACTCATAATGTCCCCACGAGTTACACGCCCGATACTCGCAACGGTTAGTTGTCAAGTAGTGTAGTAGGTGGCTTTCAGTCTGTTAGCTCACATTTTCTCAAACCTCGTCAGCCTCTGAATCTCGGTTTCTTCAATGTGCGCACTTTAATGCGGGCTGACCGACAGGCGTGTTTGGTTCTGACAGTGGACTCACTTTTGATTGATGTCTGCTGTGTGAGTGAAACATGAATTCAGAATTCGAGTAGATCAAATCAACTAACTGCACTTCATGTCTTGTCAAAATATTTCCTTCGCACTTCAGGAGACGAAGCGGCTCAAGCGGTGGGTCAACGCGATGTAGCAATAGTCTTGAGTGAGAAGGCCGAATCAGCACTTCTAGACTGGATCCCAGTCAACAGTCGCTTGTGCGCCGAGAGACTGCACGGATCAGTCGGCGTCCGAAACATGGTAGTGTTAAGTGCAATCTATTTGTTATCTCGGCATACACCCCAACAGACTGCGACGCTGACGTAAAAAGACGAGTTTCATGATGAACTCGTCACCTTAGTTCGGAAGAGAAAAGGCTCTAACATTGTAGTGGTAGAAGGTGGTTTTAATGCGCAAGTTGAAAAACTGAGTGCATCGGAATCTTGTTTAGGTGGTCGATGCACCTTGCTTGCTCAGCGATTGGGAAAAACCTTCTCCAATGTTATGCGGACAATCATTTATTCCCATCTGGCACAAATTTCCAACACAGTTCGATGCGCATGGCGACATGGCGCTCTAACTCGACAGGTACTTTGAGTCAGATTGACCATATTGCGGTAAGCTACAGCTGGCATGGTTCTGACCAGAATTGTAGATCGTACTGAACCACACACGTCGAATCGGACTATGCGTTAGTTTTAATACGATTTTTGCTGCAGCTCAACGGCCATAGACACAAGCCACAAACACGATTAGCTGTCGAATGACTGCCTGATTCAGATGTTGGCATCAGCTAGGAGCAGCAACAGTTCGAGGAACTAAGAACTCCGACGAGCAGCAATGTAGACGAGCAGTGGGATCAAAGTAAGCAGGATATGTATTTGGCAACAGATTTTGCCTGTGGTCCTAGATATACCATTCATCAAAGATACTGGATCTCACAAGGGTCGTTGGGTCTAATGGAGCAAAATGCCAGCTCGCTAATTGCCAAGAGGTGAATAAAATGCATCGACAGTTGCAGCGTCAGCTGACGATAAGCCTTAAGAATGACCGTGAAAACTGGTGGGTCACGGTAGATGAAGAGATGGAAGTAGCGGCCGCTTCAGGTAATAGTTAAAGCCTGTTTAAGCTTATGCGCGACAGTGGTGGGCAGAGAAATTCGGATAGTGAAGTCGTGTGCGATATGACTGGAGAGCTCGTCCAGGGTAGACAACAAAGGCTGGATCGTTGTACAGAGCACTTCAAGGATCCGTTTAGCTGGCCACACGCTAACGTACATGGACCGACGTCTGTAGCTACGAATCATCGGTAGGTGTCACTTGATCCCCCAACGGAAGTGGAAGTGGAGTAGAATATTCGACTTTTGAAGAGAGGAAAAGCAGCCGGTCCCGAATACCTTCCCCCAGGTCTTTCCAAACTGGGTGGAGAAGGTTTGATGAAATCAATTACGTCCTCGCTTCTGATATTTGGAACAAGAGACGTATTCCCTTATCATGGGATGAGTCCTTGATTGTACCCATCTTCAAGAAGGGCACACGGAGTGACTGTAGCAATCATCGTGGGATTAGTTTAACTACGATAGTTATTAAGGTGTTGACTTCGATAATGCTGCGTCGTTTGACACCAATTCGCGAAAGTAATATCCGCTAACAGCAGGCCGGATTTCGTCCAGGTCGAGGTTGCATCGACCAGGTATTCACTCTCCGACAGATACTCAAAACACGCCACTTGCACTGCCACCCTACGATCGCCGTCTTTCTCGACTTGAAAGGTGCGTTCCACTCAGTGGATCGACCGATACGACCGATACTATTGAATGCTCTCCACCGGAAGGGTATGCCAACGAAGTTTGTGAACCTGTTGCGTGCATTGTACTCGCATACGTATGGTCGCGTGAGGGCATACGGTGAACTATCAAGTTCATTCGAAACGACTCGTGGCGTTCGACAAGATTGTCTCATCTCTCCATTCCTGTTCAACTTCGTCATGGGCGGAGAGATAGATGATGCTTCAGGAGGTCTCGAGGATGTAGGAGTCGAACTGGGAAATGGAGGGAAGCTGTGACCTTGATTAGGCAGATGACGTCGTGTGTTTCCGAATCCACAGACTATGCACAACGCGCACTAGATGGACTCTCGATGTCTGTAGCTCGATTTGGCACGTGCAAATTGTTGTTGCAAGACAGGACGACAGTAGTGCCAAACCTGATAGTGGATGTAGAGGACGTGAAGATTTTGGATTGTTTCACCTACCTTGGTAGCTAGGTGTCGAACAATGATAGCTCGGTAGTGGAGGTAAACAAGCATATATCCAAGACTCGAACAACTTACGCTGGACTGAATCACTTTTGGCTTCTGCCTGATATTTCACTGAAGTTGAAAGGTCGAGTGTACTGTGCCGCAGTGTGTTCAGTTCTGTTTTACGGTTGCAAGAAATGGAGTATGCATGTGGGCGATGTTCGTCAGTTAGAGGTTTTCGATCACCGATGTGTACGTAGTATGGCTAGAATTGGATGCCGTGACCGAGTGAGTAATGCGGAGGTCAGGAATCAAATACTAAATGCCAATTCTGAGAATACCTTGTTTCAGTGCATGAAACTTAGTAGACTACGCTGGTTGGGTCACGTGTTGTGCATGGCGAACATTCGTCTACTACACCATGCTCCATTTTTGTTCTTCCCAAGGAATGTAAGAAACCATGCGGAGATCAGCAAATGACGTGGCAACGTGGGATGAGAAAATGTACAGCGAACTTGGGTAAAGTAGATGCCTCACGCCTTCGTGGTTGGGGTCCGAAAGACGTGTCAACTGGCTGACTGGAAACATTGAGAGATGTGACAATGAACCGTGAACAGTAGCGATCGCGTTGTCATTTTCTGTCGAATCAGAATGATTGGAAGAGTTCGCTTGTACAGCTAGCTTGTGTTCCGTGTTTTGTTTACAGCAGCGTCTTATCTTTTCCAACCTGTGCAGGTTCACTCCTTGTTCCCCTTGGACATTCACTCTTTTTATAGAAGCATCTGACTCTGTGGCAAAGACAGCGTTTAGTGGGCCTTGTCTTGTTGTTTAATGCTGAATGATGATGATGTATGGTCGTAACTGTCACTTTCGGAGGAAGGGTCACTTTGTCGAAACCCCCATTACGTCCGACGACATCAACAACAGACTCCGCAGGAAGAAGTGCAATTTAGCCTTTACCAATAACGAAGTCAATATGTCGATTTCGCAGTTAAGACTCGCTTCGCATTACCGGCTCAGCGTGCGTGATTCTAAGTTGACTTAAACAGAGGTTCTTTCATCCATCTGGGCTGACAAAAACAAGAGAATCATCTAAACCGCGAAGGACTCGTTGACCTCTCTACCGAAACTTTTCCTACTAGAGACATATTTTATCCGGTCATCGTTTATTCTTGACCTGGATGCAACTTAATCATCCGTAGGAGCCGTTTCGTAGGAACAATCATCAAATTGGAGACCGGCTATCATACAAACTATCTGCGGCCTAAACGAGTTTTAACGAAAGCTATTTACGACTGGATTGTAACTACTACCCTTCGTTGCATTCGTTAAGCATTTCAGCTTATATCTCTTTGGAAAACTAAAAATGTGGCTTTTATTCCTCCCCTATGACCCCATTATTATGCCAACACGGATAGATGTGTCATCAAAAATTTCTGACGCCTCAGAAACAAGCTAAGGATATTTTTATGCTGGTGAGGCGGAAACAATTTTGTTAATTCTTCAGAAGCCAATCACTGATTATTCAGTAATACAGAAAGATAGAAAATAACGCATAGTCTGTAGACTAGTGTTCGCGCACACTGAACCCAAGGCTTGTCCAGTTCACCTCGGCTTTTTTAGCCCTCAGCCTTGAAAGGACGCGCTTTTCTTCTGGTTGCTACCTTAGAGCATAGTCTACTAGAACGGGAAAATAGAACGGGAGTGAACGATCAACTGCAAGGAGATAGACTTAATAATTTTATAGAAGAGGAGATAGCTTAAAAACAAGAAGGCGTTCAATCAAAAAGCTTATTGTCGTCCAGCACTGCTTAGATGGATTTCGTGAGCCAATACATGGCAGCCTAAATTCACCTACAATTATTTAGTGTTTCGATACTTTTTCCACGTATCTGATTAGTTATCATGATTTCCTGTCCCGTAAAATAGCATAATACGAGGCAGCTATTCTGTAGACAGGAATAAACATGTCCTAACCGCCTTAATCTAACCTTATCTAACGACTTTAACTTAGGATCGAGTACTTTACGCCTAACTTCTGTGTTGTCGACAAAATACTCCCGTCTTATTTCACCAGCAATACGGAGATAGCAGTGCTTTATCACCGAATGTCTTCACCTATCCGCCACCGACGTCCTCGTTTCTGAATATCATAGTATGTACTCGACCTCTGATCGCTAAGAAGATGTCACGCCGATCACAGTGATGCATCAAGTTCGTGAATCCCACTCAGTTTTTCTGTATACATGAAGACAATTCGTCCTATAAATGACAACTAGGTGAGATTCAACTACCCAGGTAACTATCTAGCCACCTGATCGAGTTGTTCATGTGCAAGGTTCGGCTTAGAGCAAATCCAACCATACATTTTACACTTTGAATGTGCAAAACACATAATAAACACTTAATTTATCGATCAGATGATCGAGATATATCTGTAATTTACCTGGAGCTTCACGTAGTAAGACAACTTTATCTATATGTTCCAAGTCAGACGGTTTCCGGTCTGAGCAAACGTCAATGTGACTGTTCTCTTATGAGGATCGGATGATTTCCCTTATAACATTAGTGATTAAGCTGGATAGAAAAGATAAAGGTGGGCAACCCTTTAAAATGACACTTCTTTTGATGAAGTGGAGTAAAATATCGACATAATCTCGAAATCGGCTTCAGCTGCTGGCACACACCGTTTGCATAAATGGGATGAATTTCTCAGGAACACCCTTTAGTTGGAGACAATGCAAAATAACTGCAAGTCCTACGCCGTTTTAACACTAATAAGGACAGAGATCGTGGGCTTATAGGTGTACTTATATTTTGATATATACGGT
Organism: Fasciolopsis buskii; assembly: GCA_008360955.1. NCBI lineage: Eukaryota > Metazoa > Platyhelminthes > Trematoda > Plagiorchiida > Fasciolidae > Fasciolopsis > Fasciolopsis buskii. The sequence goes on from LUCM01004193.1 coordinate 389,293, forward strand.
ACAGGAAAGATTTGGTCAGTGCAGCCCGACTGGGTCATAAACCGGTTTGATTTTCACGCCTGCACATCTTTCTCAGACATTAGGTATTCGACAGAGGTACGTTGGATTAGATAATCACGGAACTTGTGCATTCAAGCTTTTCAAAACAGAACCAGCAAATAAGCCATAGAGACGATAAATCAGATGCAATATTACATAGGAATACACGAGACCTTCAGGAGTTTCGGGGCATCTAGAAGTGTCTAAATCGTAAGGTCGTCTTATCTTCACGAAAGTGTTAACAATGAGCCACGATCATCTGTGATTTCGTGAGACGGTTAAAACTAGTTATTTGGCGAACATCTTAGTGAGAATCTTCTGGGCAAATGTGGAAACTTCACTTTCAAGTAAATCTAGAAAAGAACCTTCGGAGATTTCATCTAAAATGCCATTGCTTGTGAATGGATTGAGATACAGATTTGACATGCGAAACCATCGAGTAACGAAAAACAAGCGGAAAATTCCATAGGATTGGATGTCGGTGCCAGATTTTAAAACAACGTCAATGCTGTCTTCATTGCTGGTTGTTAGTTTATCTATAGTGATGGGTTAATCACGAACATCAACAAAAAGATGAATGGACAATTGACGCCTCCTGGAATACGCCGAAATCAATAGGAATAAATCCAAATGCTTCATCCTTTACTGCGGCTAACCAAGGTCTGTCGGTAAAGTGTTCCTCTATACACGATATTAATGCTTGATTTAAAACAAATTATTGTATTAACTGTGAAAGCTCAAACCTCTCAATTCAGTTAAAAGGCTGTAACGCTAGGAGACATGCAAACCGTAAGCTTTACCGTGGCAGTTGAGCAATGAAAAAGAATGAAGTCATTAAACGAACAAGCGCGTTTAAAACAGAACTCCACTACAGTACGCGAACGGATATGGATCAGCAAAATCCATGAAATTTTTATTGCAGTGATGAATAAGCATGCCGAAAATTTTACCAGGAAATTGAGCAGATTCACTTAGAGGAATCGGAGCAATCCTCGGCCAGTATTTCCTTAATGAGCCTGTTGAATCGCATAGCCAACGGTTCCATCAAATATGCTGCAAATTCCTTGAGAACAGCAACAAGGAGTCCATCAGAACATCCAGATTTGCACGTTTGGGGAGAATTCAGTTTTCCAAGCACCACCGGTAGTTGGAGCTGCAGGTTCTTTTGTAACACTGGGAGTGCACATAAAATCCACTGGTCTGCTGGATTTTGTTGCTGATTTTTGTAAATGGATGCTTGGATTTTTACAGTGGGGCGCGCATACCTCAAAGTCATTTCACTTTGCTCCGAAATTTACTGTTCTTTAAGGACAGCTTTAGTGCGTGACTGATTGGAACTCTGATTTCTGGTTCTCTCAGGAAACCTGTGTAAGGACCCCCATTCATAAAAGCCTAGTCTTCATTTCAGACATGGAAGTTATCAAATGGTTAGTCGGATAAGTGCAATCGCAAGGAGACAACTCTATAGCAAATTATCTGTTGTTCAAATCAGTGCTTTCTTTCTCCACTGGATGCTGCTCCGAAGTCGTCAGGTTTAGATCTTCCAGACTATCCGCTTTAAAAGGACTTTATTTCGTCGCCTGCGGAAACGGGAAATCATCGATGAACTTTTGTGTCACGCTGATAAATTTGGTTCCAAATTAACTACATCACCGGATGAAAGTTCAGCCGTCCAAGAATTCCTTCATGAACAGTCGCTATATTGGGAGAACGGGAGCAACAATTTGTCGGTGATACTTATGGATCAAACTGCGTGAAAGTATAATTAACATGCGCAGTAGCTTTTATGCATGTGCTGTAGTGAAGGGGTGAATAACACTTTCAAACACCTCCAAACCGTAAATGTAACTGGTTTTGGGAAGTGCAGGAATGTAGGCAATATAGAACAATTACTTAATAAGCTAATAGTTAGTGGTTACATCGTTGCACCCATTAATCACCTCACAGGATGATGGGGAGCATTAGCTATCCCCAACTGCGCGGTGTCGTGGCAAGGAAATCCGAAAACCCCAGCAATCCCATACCATTCAAAGGATCATGGGTTGATCGAACGCGGTAATCGCACCATAAGACGCTTTTTGTCAGCATTTAATGGCGAGCCTAATATTAACCAGTGGAACAAGTTGTTGCCATTTCGTTTGCGGAATAAGTGTTTTCCAATGCACGGGATTTTACCCAGTGTTCCTTATGTACTTTAGGAAGGTGGTGACCGACTGACCTGATCACGAGCGCTGTTCTTGGAGGCACATTAACCCTGTGTCCTTTATGCCTGCGGCTTTCAACAACTTTTGAAGTATTTCGATGGTGCAAGCTTCATAAGCTCTAACGGCAAAAATCCACATCAGCGACATTTTCAGATTTTGTTTGATAAACTGTTCACTTGGTAAAACATCACTTACGCACCATGTTCCTACGAGTTACCTGGTCCTTCGTCTGGGAGAGACCGGTTTCCACTAGAGCTTGGCAGACCCAAATCACCGATTTCCTCCAGTTAGTCCAAACTCTTCATGAGCGATTTGACAGGGTCCATTGAACCAGGTGTCCCTGAATGCGCAACTTCCTTAAAGTAAATTGAAGAGGATAATGGAATAACAGACATAATTTTGGACCGATGTTGAAATGAAAACGGTGTTCTGCTAGAACTCACGCTTGACGAGAACTATTTTTATTTGGAAGAATCAAGGCGACCCGTAATTAAATGTGCTGTCATTCAGCCGCAATAATAACTTATGACAATGATGCTTCTGATATCCGAAAAGTAATAAATCAATGTCTACAAAGCAAATGACAGTGAATTTACTTGTCAGTTAATTGCACTACTTTTTATGGCCTTGGCAAACATTAGGGCACTTTTAAAATGTTGATTTATTTATGAATAATGCTGCCCGACTACACGATAAAATAGTATACTTTATCGGTCTACTGCATTTTGTGCTCTTCTTTTCCCTTCCTCTCTGGACGGGCATCAGTGCCATTCTCTAACACCTGGTCAATAGAATGCCTCAAATAGATCTGCATTGGTAGCTCTTATAATAGATATAATAAGTCCCATTTCATTAGCAACAAAATATGTACCAATGGCTCCTCTGTAGTGCCAGAACCATCCCCCAGCTTACTGTTGCAATCACGCTTGTTCATGCAATGCAATCATGGCTAGGTTGTTGTTACTAAGACCGATTACCATTTGTTGCGTTCTCGGTCCCTTGAGTGCTTCCACTAGACATGTTTCACGGCTATAGTCATTCGCGTCTATCTCAAAGATCACGAAATTCTATTCTATTGTCAAACCATGAAGTTTATTGCAACTCAATACATATTACAAAACTATTCTATTTTTAGCCCCGGTTTATAAACATAATTCCGGTTTTCCTTTCCATTTTGATTGGTCAGTCGTAAAATTTTCTGTAATTTCTGGCCAAAGTAATTGCAACATGTGACAGGAAAGACAGGATGGGTCAAAAGTTAAAATTTAACACGCTTTTAGTACTCCTTTGAAATGAGTAACGAATTAAATTCGGCGCTGCAATTTGGTTTCTAACCGAAATAAGTCTGATCAAACTTTCCAAAGGAATCATTTGCAAAGACTTATTTTCACCCTGATTCATGATTCATTCAAAAAGTGACTTGGTATTCGACGCTGAATATGGATTATTGGCCTAATTTATTGTTATTTTTTGCCCCAGTAAGAGCTAAACAATGTCAGCGTGGTAATAGGGAAACAAATTATGGCTGTTTTCTTCCAAAAATGAACATCAAGGGTCAGAATCGATCCGGCAACCTTCAGTTTATAGGCCCAATGCTCTGGTCATTGACCTATGGCTTTTACGCAAGTCGCAAACAAGCTAAAACATCCCAGAATCAGCTATTTTACTCGTTAGGTTTTGTCTGTCTTCTGCGCAACATTCTCTTCTTAAATGAAGAACTACATTACTCGCAGAGGAGTAGACAGATCAAGCTTTCGGTACCACCTACTTATAATTACACTGAAATCGAGGTTAGATGTGACTGGTAATGAACACAGTTAGATTTTATCATGATGACTTACTGATGTGCCCTGCATCTTAGTTGTCTTTGCTTTTAGATTTGCACTCTGTTTACTCCCCAAACAGTTGGTCGTAGCTTAGAATGCTTTAGGTTTCTTAACCTGGGTGCGCGTCAACTGAAGGATTGGGTTTTAGTCGACGCAATATCACCGCTCGGAGGTAGTTAGTTACGCTTCCATGTGCATATGCCCGGCATACGCCTGGGGGCTCGTCAAGGTACAGAAACGAAACACTACAAGGAGGAGATTGTCTTCAGTCAGATACTGTCAAAATATACGTCAAAATCTGTGACGGGCTTCGAAAATGAAACATCTACTTAGTTGAGTTTATCCTGCTGGCCTGTTGACCAGTGAGAGCCATACAGTATCGATAGCCCCAAACTGTCACTGAATGAGCTGACAAGAACCAATATAATTTTGAGAATGATATACTGTAGAAAATGACAAATATTTAATGGCGATGATCACTATTATTAGAAGTTTGAGGCTTCATTGCCTGAAAATGGTTTGATCCACGAATATTAAGTCAACGTGAAATGGTATTCATTTTGTTACCATCTAGTTTTATCCAGTCAGCCAACACAGGCAACGTTTCTGTCATTTATCTACGGGGATAAATAAATTAATACAAACGAATGAATCATTATTCTTTGCGACTTCGAACACGAGCAGCATTTTGTACGAAACCATTTCACTAGATTCAAACTAACAGTTAGCCATTCCAAAGGATTAAGGTAGCCGACTTTGTCATGTACTGCAGAGTAGTTAGGTCCTGTTTAGTTCCGAAATTGTTACTTGTTTATCTCTAGTCTGAAGCAGGGGGGATTTCCTGGGGTGGTAAATTCCACCCAAATGAAAGATGTCAAAATTCTGCCATATTTTAACAACTTTAGGAAGGAATGCCAACACACCCACAGACCCAAGTGGATATCATTAGAATTTCAGCTGTCAGGATCCGGTATCACAAACCGAATGATCCAGGAACTGCAGTTGCATGCATCAATTTACATCCGATTACGGTGGTCCTACTCTTTAACGCTGTGAGAGTAGTCAAAGATGTAAGCTGCCTAACAGCTACACGCACTGACGAACGACGCAGTGCGGCATTATCCGACTGTCATGGTTGCCATCATCTGATACATGAACTGACCGTATGGAATACAGTTTCATTCGGTTTAACGGACAGACGAATGGATAAGACAAAAGAATGCGGTTCGCCTTGAGCTCAGGGGTTACCACATGCCCATTTTTTGGACGAGCTTGAATAAACAAATTTCGCTATTTGTTTTCTAGTCGCTTTTTACATCCTAATTCAATTGCTCTCTCGGGACCTATTTCAATCGGATTATAGGTTTTGAGTATTTCAGCAAAGACGCAATTAGATTAGTAAAAGCACGACAAGGCTAACCCTTGTTCACTCCATCATTTCTATTAGAAGATTGTTTTTGAAACCATAGATAAAGTAAACATTTACTTAGGACCTATTTTTTAAGTAAATTCTCTCAAAAATGCTTAGCGCAGTTGAGCAACATGTGTATTTTTAAAATGGTCATCTGTCACAGGTCTTCCTTTAATCATGATCTGCTCAAATAAAATCGTGTTTTTCAAACGTCGGCATTTGAAACCACTGAACGAATCGTGGCTTACGAATAATTGGCACTGCGCCCTTGCTGGAAAGGACAATACGGATGATGGCGTAACAAGCTAATTAAATGGGGCAACAGGTCTGTGCTCATTACAGCCTGTACAAGATGGTGGTCTTCTGGTCACATGTAAACAACTGATAGTTAATAAAGTCAGTATGAAGTATGTTTCTCTAAAATATTTCCCACATAAGTTTGGAATCATAACAACATTATTTGGACTGATATCAATACTTCGGGACTGGCAATTCAGTAGCTTCTCAGTATCACATTCAAATTAATCCGAAATATTACTCACCTTTCTCTGCCACGCGGAGCATACTTACACTAATTCATACGCTAATTCTTTGTGGATTAGTCTACAATCTTCAGGCAGATGTACCCCTGGGTGGTGTGAAAAACAGACCACGTTTTGAATAATTCTGAGCAAGAGTGAGGCAGACCCAAATAATTTTAATATAAATCCCAAATAATGTGGAAAATGATGGAATGTCACTGTTGTAAAACTTATTTGAGAAAAATAATTAATTGATACGTGTAAACTTCAAATCGCCTGCATGATTTTAAGGAGTATTTGATAACTTTCATGCATCTTTTGCACACGAACATATTCTATCAAATGTGTTGACTCCATCTAGTCATCATACGGCGGTTTCTTTGAAAGGAAGCTGATTTTAAACGCATACGATTGCATCCCATCAGCCTAGACTGGAAAACACTATTTCTTTTCGAATTTGGCATCGTCGCTTGGTTTTGCTTTCTGTTCTGTCACATTTATTTCACAGACATTTTCCTATTTTCATAAGTAAGCTTTATTTCACGCTATTCACCAGCCTGTATTTGATGGCTTATATGTTTTGTGGCCCTTAATGTGCCATTTTTGGCTCCCCTATATTGTCCGTCATTATCTATGACTACCGTTGCGACTTCAGTTCAAAACATAGACCTCGCGCTTAACAGACCAACGTTTCCCGCATGCACTAGGCATTTCGTGTAGCCTGTTCCGTTGTATTTGTTCCCATTCTGACCCCAGCTGAATCACCTGAGTTCATGTTGTGAATGACAATGTCAATAACAGTGTTGTTGGTTGTGTTATCAACATTATATCAGACACAATAATAAACAATAAATGGGGCGTCGATCTTTTGACGCAATCCTTACGTCGTTCGGTTCTGATATTTCCGAACACCTGGGTCCATCTTCGATTAGTAAGAACACATGCACTCTGACTTTTCGGATACTGCAGCTCAGTATGCTGCGTCCTGTTGGCGACCGACCGCAAAGCTTCTTCTTTCATTGTGTTCTTCTTTACTTATGCACTTAACAACTGTCCCCATTGCCGGCTCCACCTCAGAGATCGCCGGTTTATCGCAAATAATCCTACATTCAACTTTAATTGTGTTAATATATATATATATTTAATACCCCTTTCTTTGTTACTGATTCCCAGATGTCTCACTACCGCCCCAAATTATGCTGTTCTGAAGTCGGAAGCCAGTAGACACCGATTTCTATTGCTTTCACGTCTTCCAAGTGGAATTCGAGATAATTGGGACTGCGAAACGTTCCCTATAGTTAACCTAATGTTCTAAACCGCTCGAATCCCATAGTAAAGTTATGAACCACAAAAATCTGTGAAAATTGATATTTGCAGCCTCACAACAGTAAAATTTGAAGTAGATGCTAATAAGTCAAGTATAGTAACAGGGCTGCGGCTATCCAAAATCTATCTGCTATTTGATCCAAACACCGTTGTCCATACTTGCGGCTGTACTGTGAGTACCGTAATCCCACAAAACAACAAATATTGGCCCTAAGATCCCATCTGAATCGTTGGGATAGTACATGGAAAATAAATACATTTTGGTATCACACGGTGATTCTCCGGAGGTCTTTGCCAGTTGACGTCAACCTTTAGAAGAAAGTCACAATGTCTAAAAGTATCGTTTTTTATCGCATTATGTTCCGCATACGGATGGACGGACACATCTTCTAGCTTACCTTTTGACACTGGGGAAAGGAAATGCATGTGGTTTCGAATGCCAAAAGAACACCATGTGTTATTAAACCAGGAGAACGAATGTGCTCCATCTCTTGCGTTCGTACATTTATATCACTACTGCATCAAATAAACAGACCCGCTTTTCTAAGCGAATTTAGTGTCTGACGTGTTCGTCTACCAAAACCGATCAGGAGCACTAGCGAAACTCACTTCGTAGACCGAATGTGACAAAGCTGTAGACTTTATGACGTCTAGACGTGAATGAGACCTATTGGAATGCTCCCTTTTTTGACCATCACTTTATCTTGAAAAAGCTCCATAAGTGACTGATGTTTTACTTCACGTTTTTGTTACACACCAAATGGACAGTATGCTTGAAAGGAGGCCTAGACCATGGGAGAAATGCCGAATGGGGAAATGAGAATTCGAACTTTCATACTCAATGGATTTGAATAATTTGTTGGTGATAGCTCAGGTTGTTGGTGTTGACGATGTAACCTGGACTGGTGCTGAAAGGTCTGCGATCAGTGATCATAAAGCCATGAACTTACATACACCGCATCAAAAAGTCAGGATTTATCCACGTGATCAAAGCCGGCACTATCATTTCACTAGTGAAGAAACTTAAGAGAACGAATGAGATTATGTTACAAAGACTCATTTCGGAGGTAATGATCAGACAGGAGAGTTCGAAGTACGCATACCCGGTGAGTAACAGTAATCACGAAGCCGATGGCATACTTCAGCCAAAGTTGTTTTCATCTTATCACTTTAACAGAAATCAAGGATATTTGATGTTATTCTTCTGAAGATGTTTCCTGACAGACCGGCGAAAGTCTTTCTGAAGATCATTATCATGCTCCACAAACGGATTCCCCATCGATGTGCATTCCTAGGGCTTCCGATGACACTCTGTTGATTTGCATCTATCGGTTTAAATTTCAGATGATGCCAAAAGTTGATTATTATGACTTCGCTGAACTGCTTGCCAGACGAATATCAATACTGGTTATTTTCCGCCAGATAGTTAAAAAAAACCTAACAGTAAGGACTCTCTACCTGAAGATAACCTCTCACAAATGAACAAATTGAACTGTACCTATTTTTTAACAATACTCCAGTATAATTTCCTGACACATTCCGTGTATTAGTGATGACTACACTACTTTCGAACTTCTTACACCTGAGTGGAATAGTGGTTTTGCAATACGGAATGCTCATATAAACAATTTTCGGCAGATGTTTCTGCCCGTAATATTTAAGCGGTAAGAACGATATCCGAGTAGTCGAACGGTCATTGGTTTGAGTCCTACTCGCATGCCTGAGACAGAGGTGAATTTCCCGTTCTATATAACTGTAGTATTTGGACTTGGAATCAGTATATGGAATTCAGTCAGTCACAGGAACGAACGGTTACGAATTACTAGTAAGCACCGAGTTGGTTCCGACCCAACCTGTGGAAACTAAAAAATACGAGAAGACCACAACAGAATAAAAGCATTTCTGGGTTTTGTTTACAGCTCATGCGTTTATATTCTAAATTGTTGATATTTCGATTGGCATAATACATACCATTTAATCGCCTTCGAGGGGTGATTGATTTCACGATCGCTTGTTCCTAGGGTTCTTACCGGCCAGTTGTCTAGACAAGATATCACAAAGATATAGCGAACTGTGTCACGTGACTTGCGCGAAGTCTGGTCACGATAACATTTCGCACCAAGTCTCACTTTAAAATACCTCAAGAAATGCATGGAATATTTGCATGCAACAATTGCTGATGCCCATTTCGGCCACATATTGCTACTTATCACTTATTGTCAATGAAAAACCATTTCCTTTTAGTCAAACTGTCCAAGGCTTGGTAGGAATCACGTATTTTTCCTGAAGGCGTGGCTCATTCGACACAATCAGTGTAGAAATAATGATTCCTTAAGTGTCCACTAAACAGGACAGATGAATCCCTTCCGCATTAATCTTTCGATCAAGCAGCTTTGCTGATTTGGTGGCGATCGCCGTAGCAAATTTAGTAACCTTAACAACTTGGTAATTTGCGATGCTTTAGCACGCACAACACTCTAAAATAGCCTATTAAAACAATATCCTGTTTGTAGACGAGCTTCGGTTCCTTTAGTCACACCAGAATTAACTGAGTTTTAAACGATACGTTTGAAAAAGTTTCGGATGACTAAGCTTCTTTGACACTGAAATTTCTATGGTTTCTCATAAAGCTCAGTTTTTTACATAAGTCCAAATTTAATATTCATTCCTAATTCTAATCGAAAACGATAACAATCGCCATCAACCAAAATAGGTGTTCACTTGATATTTTACGAGTTCTCGGTTGAATGTGATTGCAAAATGATATTCGGGATAGGGAGATAACGTATCGCAAGGGGATTTGTCGATTTGCAGAGTTGTGCTGGCAGAGGATGATGGCGAGCATTTATTCCTTGCGAATGTAATACTGAGTACGGCTAGTCATTTGCAGTTGAACAGGAGACTGAACTTCGAATGGGTCACACCGAGCAAACACCTGTGAAAATATTTCAATTCTTTGAAGTGACAATGTGTCTGGTCACATTGATAATCCGTGGTGAAAAAATACTTCTGGTCCAAATTGAGCCAACCCCCACATCCGATCCGGTTGATCGTATACCAAACTTTTTACAACATCCTTGGTTTAATTCGCGGAGGCCAGACAGAAATGAATATTGAAAACAGTGGTATACCTACGAAGTTGTTTGCTCCATGAATATTTTGAAAAGCAAGAATATATATAAATAATTTTTGGTTATGACAAATTCTGGATGCTTGTAATTAACACGTGATCTTGTTAGATTCCTTGAACGTATTGAACTATCTGTGTTATGTGCTTGTCGTGATAGTTCGTCGGGTTTGCCTCGAGAAGCTTGATATGCATCTGAGAAAACAATCCGGGCTAAATCTGTTACAGTTTTTCAATGGCAGTTAGGAAGATGATAGAGTAATTTGTTATTGGAATATATTTGCGGAATCGCGAAGTTTTTATGCAGTTAGGAAATTGTTTAGTAATTTTATATGAATGCACTAATAGAAGTTTGCGAAACAACCTGAACGGCAACATGTAGCTCGAATTGCAACATATTCTGGACCTTCCAGTATAAAGTCCTACAAGAGTAGAACGAACCAAATTGGTCGCAACGAAATTTTGTTCTGTTTAGGCTTCACCATCTGTGGGCTAGGCACCTCTGTTTAGTCAGGTAGTTAGCACCCGCCACGTTGTCGGACATTGAAGTAAATCACACTTTGGTGTTTTATTCACCACATTTCGAAAATGCACAAGGGAGTCATATCAACTTTAACTTGAGAGTATAACGATAGGAATAAAAGATTTACGAAGACCTTAAGTGGCTGTAAATCGATATCAACGCAGCACCTTGAAAGACCGTTAATAAAGGTTAAACGTTTTGTAACAGTTACTCATACTTATCTTATGTTTTTCTTTGGCTCTTTTCTAGTTACACTAAAGGATGCGAACTCTCCACGAAGAAGGCCGACCTCTGCGCTGGATGCTCATTTACGTGATTTACGTTTAGGAGCCGTTTTCACGGTAACTCGGTGGTACAGGATCCAACCAATAGGCATAAGGTGGCGTGGACTTTTGGATGCATATTACATAGACTGGTTTCCTATTCTACTTGACACTTTTCTCGTCGTCTCATCTCAAAACAAGTGAAGAAAATTAGGATACTTAAGCATGCTCAGAATAATTTGGAGAAGCATGATGAAACTTGATAATTCCCCTAAAGAAACAGAAGGATTACCGCAATTGCCTGACTTAATTTTAAGTGTGAGTAGCAGTAGATAAAGCATTTATAAAGTACTGTGATATCGTTGCTCAACTCACCATTAGGAAACCATGGAAGCACTGTACAGCTATTTCATCCTTGCAAGAAACAATCAGCAGTGCACATCCGCCGCATCCGAACTGGAACTCGAAACCGGGACAATTTTGAATCGGACGCTTTAGCCATTATACTGAGGAGCAGGCTCTCAACGGTTTGTTGAACTTCACCACGTGATTTCGCACCTATTCGTCACTGATTTGCACGGCTTCCAGCGCACAGCAAAGGATAGGTGCAGCATCATCTGATGAAGCTTAGCAAATTGTTCAGAGCCTGCCCGGCAGCGTAATGGCTAAGGCGTTCGACTCAAAATCGTTAGTCCCGGGTACGCGTCCCAGTTCGGGCGCGGTGGATATGCACTGCTGATGACTCCTAACAAGGATGAAACAGCTGTACAGTGCTTCCATGGTTTCCTAATGGTGAGTTGAGCAACGATATCACAGTACTTTATAAATGCTTTATCTACTGCTACTCACACTTAAAATTANTAATTTTAAGTGTGAGTAGCAGTAGATAAAGCATTTATAAAGTACTGTGATATCGTTGCTCAACTCACCATTAGGAAACCATGGAAGCACTGTACAGCTATTTCATCCTTGTTAGGAGTCATCAGCAGTGCATATCCATCGCGCCCGAACTGGGACGCGTACCCGGGACTAACGATTTTGAGTCGAACGCCTTAGCCATTACGCTGCCGGGCAGGCTTTGAACAATTTGCTAAGCTTCATCAGATGATGCTGCACCTATCCTTTGCTGTGCGCTGGAAGCCGTGCAAATCAGTGACGAATAGGTGCGAAATCACGTGGTGAAGTTCAACAAACCGTTGAGAACCTGCTCCTCAGTATAATGGCTAAAGCATTCGATTCAAAATTGTCCCGGTTTCGAGTTCCAGTTCGGATGTGGCGGATATGCACTGCTGATTGTTTCTTGCAAGGATGAAACAGCTGTACAGTGCTTCCAGTTTTTCTTAATGGTCAGTTGAGTGATCATATCATATGGCAAATTACTTCATGAAAACACTTTGAAGTGCTAATAAATCATGCATAACCATGGATATTCGCCACTAAACAAAGAATACGCCCGGTAAACCAAGTGAATCAGTGAGAGTCGCAACTCCCTAGCAGTATGGAAAGCGGTCTTTTGAAAAGTCAAGCCAAATTCTCTCACTTCAGGATTGTGCCTAGTCGTCCAATAATCAATTAGTTATTTTAAGATGGAAATTTTGTTTTCTCGAAGTTTTCAGACTACACTGTCCTCTGTAAGAAGGTAGATTTTGGGAACATTCTAATTCGAGGATTTCAAAACCTATTCTCCAGAATCCAGATGTTTAGTGATGTGAAAATTGGCTGGAGACTGTAGAGACCTAGTAAATTATCGTCACCTCTGGACTACGAAGTCAGAAGCACAATGACACAAAAATTTATTGTCCATAAGTGCAGGTGGCTATTGGTCCATTATATAAATAATCACACTTCAGATTGTGACTTTATTGAGCTGTTGCTTTCCGACAGTAATTATCGCTTTATTTGTGCTCATTCATTGTTGACTGAAGTCGTTTCAACTTTACGGATATCAGTCACTACACGCTGTCTTTAGGCAGGGTATATTGAAGACCAAACAGAGAATCAACTTGATTCACCAATACGCGGAACCTATTTCTCCTCCCAGTCTGACTGCATGAAATGAGTTCTAATTTACATCAACTCACCTCAGTTTCCCATCCTTCAACCCCTCCATTTCTGCTGATTGCGCTATAAGCCGCATTGTACTAACCTTTCCCCAATCCATTTCCTTGCCCAAGCTGTGGTAGGATTTAGTGATTAATTCTCAGGCGGATTTTACTTTCTGAAATGGCTGTTGTTTCACACGGATTAGGGACCATCATGAAATCAACGAGGTTTGGATTATCCGAATATCCCGTCGTTTTCTGCCATTACGTAGATTAAGTCTAAAGTATTCTTCTTGTTCAGTAGCCTTTGGCTATTATTTGTTAGCTAGTAGCCATTGTTTAGTGGTCTTGGGGTGACCTAAGTAGTTCCAGTTAGGATTGAAGTAAACATACCTCTCTTCGGGTGAAATTAAGGTTGGTGACGAAATTTACACAGGGTTATCAATTCTTAAAAACTGAAAATTACACCTGCTAGTTGATTTGCCTTTTACGATGTTTTGTCCGAAATACATGTATCTGTTCCATCTGAGTTTATGATCGCTGAAACCATCTAGAGGCTACTAGAAGATAGCCAGAAACGAGCAACTGTCGGGAAAACTTTCATCTATTCCGTCGGATATTACCGCACATTGGAGTGCTGCCTCAGTGTCTTCCAAATTCTCCTTCGATTTTCTTCTCACACTAATAATGTTAGGACAGTGAGGGATTATATGGTATCCTATTCTACCTCTGAACCTTCGCAAAATAAGCCAGAACATTAGCAGAATTATTGCGATGTTCAGTTCGGCTTACTTGTCCTCACTGCAACTTCTGACCTGTATGACGAAATGATGAATCTGTCAAAAATTTTTCTCTGCGCTATGGAACAACCACGAATAACGGTTCAATACAAAGCAGACCAACTTGAACAAACCACTTGATTTTTCAGCCAAATTTATCTACCGGATAATTTTACCAACATTATCGAATACTTTGCCAAAGATTTTACAACCCTTCAGTTTCATAAATACAACGGAAAGTGTGGACTGACCGCAGTTCACTGTGATATGGTAGGCACTGTGTTTAGCTCCTCAAAAGAAAATCGAATTCAACGATTTCAGAGTTCTATTTCGGTCGCAGCATAGGTTGCTGATTTTCGTGAGATTCTGATAGATGAGCTCAACGTTCAGACAAAAAAGGTCTCGTCACCAGTCGAGGTGAGGTCCCCAATGTGCCACTGTTGCCTGAACCAGTGGTGGAATGTTATAGAACTAATTGTCAAGCTTAACGATCAGGAGTTCGGGAAAAAAGCTCACATATATATATTTGACCAGAGGCATGGAATTTTGATCACATTTTCTCTTTTCAAAGATGAAGCCTCAACAAGATAACTCCTTCATCCAATTGGAAAAATCTAAAAGAATTCGGATGAAAATTTGCCGAATTCTACACCGTTGGAGCACTCAATTCTCCTCTATTTTTCATGTTATATTTTTGTAATCTTTCTTCTCAGCCTGCTACTTCAAAACTTAATTGTATTAAATTCAAGAGAGTTTGGGTTTTAGAGCTTTATGGCATCTCGTAAATCAACCCAAACTTGTGCACAGTCAAGTGCACGAACAGTGGTAATTCCTGTTGTCGAAACTGGGAAGAAGGTTACCACAAGACAACGTGTACGGAGGCCTGCCACAAGACAGCTTGATTCAAGTCCCATCATTTATGTTCAAGACGGTCAAAGATGACAAACTTTCATCCCGGATAAATTCCAAATTCTGGATCAAATAAACAAGAGAATTATGAAGTTTTGGAAATCTCGCATTCTTCAAACAACTCCATCACTGATGGTATTTTAATGGATCACGTTTACGCTTTGACGAGGAGCATGCAGTTCAGTCAATGTGAGAAATCGAAAGACTAGTAAATGAACGGGGATACAGCTTTAAAATAAAATCACATAGTCCTCATGGAATCGAAATGAAGCAGCAGTGCTAAACCTAAGAGATCAGTTCAAGGATGGCAGGTCAAGTTACCTGAACTCGAATTCCAAATATGAGTACTACAGCTAAGAAATCATTAGCATGAAGTGGAGTGTCCAGAAAAAGCTACCGTTGGGTCATTAGATTTAAACAAGTACAAAGACCCTCGGGATAGGGTAAACAAGACAATAATTGATTCACGGAAAATGGACAATTGGCAACACATAACTGGAAGTCTAGGAGTTATTCTCCACTAACGAATCCAAAACTGGCTCATTAACAATTCAAAAAATGCTAGTTGAGAGCTTTTAGACGGAAAAAATAAAGATTATCAATAGTACACAACAGGGCAAATCATAAAGGAAAGTGACTTCCGAAAAATGGGCACTTCTGTTCGGCGGCTTGCCACCGGAAATCTTGGCTCGTCGTCAGTTCCGGTGACTTGGAGTGCAGAATATCGACAATTATGAATAATATTACTCATTATTTTCGTCTCCACAACATAAACAGAATCACAAATCAGAATGAAGAACTGATAAGGCCGATTAACAATTTATTGAGTAAAGCATTTTGTGCTGCACGGTGTTCTAAACACTACTGCCAACTGCTCACACTGAGAAGTCGATAAAAATAAAAGATGTTTTGTATCAAGGGACCTTAAGAAACAATAAAATAGGATACATCACCGGTGTCTGCATCTAACGAAATTCACATTAAAATTTTAGAAGAATACAATCAGCTAGCCCTTACTGATGACGATTTTTTGTCTGCTGATGACTAAACGCCTAAGATCTAAAGGCTGAGCTCAGTTGTTGGAACTTTGAAAATGCACCAGCCTCGGTCAAGTTCACTACCAAATTTCAAAAGTATTGAGACTTCGGCAGGTAAATTTCCATCAGAAAAACTACTTTGGAAATGGTTTACTGTTGTAACCGAGATGTCGGCTAATTATATTCTGTTCCGAAATGGTCAAATATGGATGTCACACAACAAGTGAATTATATACTCCTCGAGACAGTCAAATCCTTATTGGTCCTATAAGCGAAACCAAATGATTCGTTTCCACAAAGCTCTTTGTAATGAAATTAGTAGTGTGGATTCAGCAGAATGAGTTCTTCAGCTGCTTGTCCTGGGATGTTATAAATGAGTAAATTCGTCGGAAATACCCAATGCACTATTGGAATTGTGGTTGCCTGGCCGGTAGAAGCATCATCATATGGATTAATAAAGTAGTGTACTCCCAACCGGTTAATGATGAGAGCGGAAGAAATTCCAGCGGTTTTAGTGCACAGCAGATTTTTAGAGAAAGACCAGATTTTTATTATTTTTATTTAGAGAATGCATAAGTAATGGAAGACATTCTAAATTTCATTGGCCTTTGTTTAGAAAACCCATCTGTCTTGCGAACACCCATGAACCATTTCTTAGTTTGACTCTACCTTACTCCCGCCAACAGAATAGAAAACGACAAGCTCCAAATCACCTGACAGCCAATCGAATGTCATTTTTACTAGTTTCGTCTCTAATCTTAGGGGTGGAAATCACTGAAGACATTTGATTTTGTCTGAATATGCTTTTGGGACTACTCACTACAGATTAGAAGAAAGAGGGGAAATGAAGCATACTAGGTAAGCTTATTCTTTTTATATGCTCATGATCGAGAGCTCGAGCGCGGTAGTACGTGCACGGTGACAGACAACTCGCTTATCATAATTCTTAGCAAATAACCTGCCATCACAAATTCTTGCATCAAAATTGTCCCCTGTGCCTTAGACCTAACGAAGTACGAGGCGACCATTTTCATTTTCCGACCTATCTTTAATCTTGTTCGTACCCGAACGTATACTTTACCTCAAATTACTCTGTATGCAAAGCCTCAGATTAGCTAACTAATAGTTATTAGAAGCCACCCTGTTTGCTTCGATTTGTCCGAACTAGGTCTAAGGGACAACGTTTTGTAAAATACGGATTGATGAAATTTCCTTTTTCACATAATTTTCTTAAATCATAAGCAACCCTGGAGTAGGTGGAAAACGAAGCGTAATCTTCACGCCTCTTAATTGAGAATCACCATAAAGAAACATTCAACGAATATCGATTGAATTCCGAGTGATTGCTTGAGCGACATCACTCGTGGGTAACTTGGCTGTATTTTGGTTACCATGTTAACGGCTGGGTGGGTCAAGGTCAAGCGTGAAATCTGAATACAGTAAGTTGCAAAAAGCAGTCTATCTGAAAGTAGCAACAAGGTTTATTGAACAAATTCAGTCTTCATGAAATAATTCACCATGCGATATCATCGCTTAACTCACCATAAGGAAACCATGAAAGCATTATGCAGCTGTTTCATTCTTGTTAGGAATCATCAGCAGTGCATATCGATGAAAACATTCAATCTCCTACTACCAAAATGCATCAAACTCAGCTTTGTTTGCACTTGATGGCAGAATGTCATAGGCTCTGAACACTAAAAAGCGGCAAACACTTGCAAAATTATTAGCAATGAATTGCTTAGAGTTGAATATAATGTTCTTTTTTCAGTGCTATCTTTTCCACCCACCGGGTCATACATTCTCGGAATACGAATCACCCTGAAAGTAGAATGCCCTTAAAACATCTCCACCAAATTAGCGTCTGATTTGGTGGAAATCAACCGGCTTCGGTCGATGTGTGGATTGCGAAATGCAACATTAATCTACTGAAAATACCATTCACATTATCGTTTGATGTCAAAAACAACAGCTGATTGCGCTCAGGTTCGTCTGAATTGAGTTTGGAGATCGGATGCATCGAACAGTGTTTGTCTGTCATTTGACTGCACCAGATTTCTCTTTTCAATCCTTGAGGTTTTGAAATCCTTAACTCCTTGACCATCGGGAAAGAGGCACAGTTCAGTCAGGATAGTGGTTCCCAAGTAGTCTCCCGTGATTTGTGTCAAGAAAAGGTGCAGCTACCCAAACAGCATCTTTATCTAATATCATAAATCAGGATAATTTATTTACAAACATCCCAGTCCTTTCCGAAATCGTGTTGAATTAACGATTCGGGATTCACCCCCTGCCGTAAAACAGTAATTCTACGATCCTCATTCCAGACATCTAAAATTTATCATTTGCGGATTCCCAATCCTATTGTTATGGAAGCATCCGCAAAAATGAGTAAATTTTAGATGTCTGGAATGAGGATCGTAGAATTACGTGTTTTACGGCAGGGGGTGAAATCCCGAAATCGTAATTCAAACACGATTTCGGAAAGGACTGGAATGTTTGTAAAAATAATAAACAAATATCCTG
>LUCM01004193.1:411015-455923 GCA_008360955.1 Fasciolopsis buskii
ATTTATGATATTAGATAAAGATGCTGTTTGGGTAGCTGCACCTTTTCTTGACACAAATCACGGGAGACTACTTGGGAACCACTATCCTGACTGAACTGTGCCTCTTTCCCGATGGTCAAGGAGTTAAGGATTTCAAAAGCTCAAGGATCGAAAAGAGAAATCTGGTGCATTCAAATGACAGACAAACACTGTTCGATGCATTTGATTACCAAAACTCAATTCCGACGAACCTGAGCGCAATCAACTATTGTTTTTGACATCAAACGATAATGTGAATGGTATTTTCAGTAGATTAATGTTGCATTTCGCAATCCACACATCGACCGAAGCCGGTTGATTTCCACCAAATCAGACGCTAATTTGGTGGAGATGTTTTAAGGGCATTCTACTTTCAGGGTGATTCGTACTTCAAAGAGATTTGATTCAACGGATGAAAATCACACGGCACTTTATGGAGAATCTTGTGGTATGTGTGCGAAGATTGTGAAGCACAGCAACCAAGCCACTCACGGTTATACTGTTTCGTTCACCTCGAACCCGAGCGCGTAACAAAAATTTTCTTCCCATATTGTCGACTGTCCGTTGCTCCGACAAACTGACGTACTTTTGACTTCTAGGTGAAGGTATTTTCTGATGTCAGTTGCATCCGCTAGTGTGAATTGCCAGGCAGGAAGTCACCCCTGACTCACATTGCGTTTGGCGACGGTGTATTCTGTTCTGCTTATTTCCGGTTGTAGTTGTCATGTATGCTATGTTTATCGCTCTGTTACCGAATGTCCAATGACTGCGGAATCGGATAATATGACCAATAATAAAAGTACTGTGACTATTCCACACACACTAGCTGTCGAAGTATTTCATAACTTCGTTACACTTTAGAGGATGTCAAGATATGGTTCCTAGTGCGAGTGTGGAAAATTAAAAAGCTTGACAATCGCCCATTTTACAGCTGCCATGCCGTACCTGTTGAATTGTCGATGTTCACCAAATCCAGCTTTCAGTGTGTTTCACATTCCCATACTACCATTCTCAGGTCTCACACAACCGACAAGGGCAACAAGTGACCGACAGTTTGTGCGACTCATATTTAGCAGACCTAAATATCTCCAACTACAGCCCAGTTGGTCGACTCGACGGCACACACTGTCTCAAGTTACTATTAATTAATAAATGGGGGACGTTGAGCGTTCATAGACCATAGACCATAGATCAAATTTTATATTCTTTCATATAATGATACCATTAAATCTCCGATTTTTTATTTGGGCTTCCGAAGAATCGTGGATTCTCCTACGGATCACTAGCGCCGAAATAATCTAATCACAGCTCAGCTTTTGCAAAAGTGGATAAAAGGAATATCCAGCTAATAAGTTTTATAGGTTGTTCAATCCAAACATTACTATTTCACTGGGTCACAGAGATATCTTCTCTCATTATTCTGCGTCACACATGCATGAAAACTTAGTAGGTTTGCCGAGTCAGTCATCTAACCGCACGGCCTCAAAGACGAATTCTTACTCCCTCACCTATACTCCATAATGTCATTCGACCGTTCATTTGCTCTCACGCAGCCCCATTTGTTATGAGTTACCATAGGTACAAATTAACTGCTGCAAACATTCTGCATTATCCAACTGCAAACACGGTACCTTCATAGTAGTTGCTGAAATCCAATCCGAAAATCAGCCACTGCATGGGATAAGCATGTTTAACTGCGGCCGCTTTGGATGAATAGTACCTTGGCAGTTACGAAAATGTCGTCGGAAAGTCTACTGGTCAATCATCTATTTAATGCATCCTAAACAAAACATTCATCCAGCATTTTCAAAGGCTATAAGATCTCGTCAACTCGATCCACGTTTTACATCATACATTCTCCTATATATATATATATATATATATGTATATATATATATACATATACATATATATATATATATTGCTTTCGTTTACTGTAATGAGCTGCGGAAGTAGGTTGCCCCAGTACCAATTTCTCACATCTTGAACCTAATTTTTAACGAAAATAGAGAGTAGATACTTTTTAATCTGATAAAAATCCGAAGTATACTGGTCAAATAAAATGTTGCAATCCTTCCCTGGAACCCGTTTAGCCGAAATAGATTCATGACAAGCGCGTATTGCTCCAGATCATTGGGATGTGTTCAAAGTTGGGCGTACTATTTTGAAATGAGATTGCTGCTTTCCTCGTTGTGTAAGATGTCATTCAGAAAACGCTAGGAGAGTTTTCACTCAGATCACGGGTTAACTTTTCAAAACCGTATGTAATCTTTGAGAATAACTACCGTGAAAATGGTAATACTTAAATTATTACGCACTATTGAGAATCGACAGGAGGAAATACAAGATGAATGTATTTGCTTCGCTCAACACATATATGCACTTGAGGTGCTCAAGTTGACAGACGGGCTTAGAAGCAAACTAATGCATATTTTCAGTCATTCAGTTCTTTTGAGGTCATCCGGATTATGACTGACTGTTCAGACGAAACTTGACATTCAGTAGTGCATCCTAGTTTACAAGAAGAACAAGCCACCGGCACTTTAGATCACAGTCACCGCACAGGACAACAGTTGAAGGACGATAATTTTGCTGAAAAATGAACATCGACTAAAAACCGAAAGACAAGTTAAAATAAAATCGTTCACTTCATTACAGTTGGTATGATTTATGTGGAATCCCATGAATGTGTCAAAATCACCACTCCCACTTCTTGACAAATAACCGTTTTCCCTGGCAAAAGCACCGTTGATCGTTTATCAGCTGACATCAGAAAGCTTCTTTTAGTGCGTTTTACTACTGGAAATTAACATACGTTACGTGTGTTTTCCTTTCCCCATTCGATCCGTACCACTCAAAATGAAAATCTGATTTTCCTCAGCAAATCTGGATTAGCGATAGCGCGCTAAATTCACATTCCAGCTAACATGCAATCAAAAATGTCCGACATCAACTTCTGACTAGGCCGAAAATTAAATTCTTCTGTCCACATTTTGTGGATCACATTTTATTGCATTTGATAAAACCGGCAAATTATATCATCTAGACAAGCTGAAAAAATGAATGCTTTCACCGTTTTCTTCCTAGATTGTTTAGATTCAACCAAAATCTTTCATCAAACATGTCTTAACCAAGCAGCAGCTCCATCAAAATAATAAGTATAGAGAATGGTCCTATCAAGGAATGTTTTGTATGGCCAGATCATCAGATCAGTGGTCTAAAACAGCATCTGTCAACAAGTCACGCATTTGCTTGTATTCACCAACCGGGCATAAGTCTGTACGCTGCAAAGATTAATTATCGATTAACGGTGAGCACCGTTGAATGTCCTGCCGTCAATGACTGAGTAATTAGGACATCAGCTGTTTTATCAAAATTATCCCAGTCATTACACTTCGATTTACCATCTCGCGATGCACATTCTGGACCAGCTTTATTAACATCGGACAGCAAAGAAGTTAAGGCTGTCGCAGTCACAAGCCTTGTTCTTTCAGGGTCTTTAATTGACGAGCAGATATTAATTGAAGTGTATTCTTAACGTCCCAGTACGGTCAGGAATGGGCTTACTTAGGCTCCGAGGTGACTTCTGGGCTCCCGAAGTGCTTCCAAATGACAGTGCATCCCAGGCGGCCTCTTTTGATGAAGCCCTGCTCACTGTTTTCTTGTGGTGAAGATGATCTGAAATCAGTCTAATGGAGACGACTAAATCATGATTCCGAGCCAATCAGGGGCGGCGTACGAAGTATGCATCTGCAAGCTCCCCGGCTTTTGCGGCCTACGGATTTTCAAAGACCCAGGGCATGTGACCTTATCCGAAGAACTTGTAAACTGAGTCATTATTCGCCGGTCTTTAGTGTGTTACGGACTACGCACTCAATCCTGTTTCCATGAGCGCAAAGCTCTGGAAAGCCAAAGGCTCTGGTTTGTGGACTCCCGAAGAAAACCATCTACTGTGACTTGAGGAGTCCAGCTGCACAAAGTGCACCGTCTGAACCATGGGATACCGTACAAACTTGCTATCTTCCCACGATGTTTCATGGTTTTTGCTGATGCATCATCATTTGCTCACTCATCACTACGATCGGAGTTTATCCTGCCTCTCTCTAATGTGCCAGTTGTTTTACTGCTACCCAATGTATTTCATAACGGAAAATACTTCCCTTTTCTCAATGGCACAGGCATAAGAAAAGGTCACCTCATCCTAGGGCGATCTGACGATCATGCCTATCTTTAAAATAGGTTACCATCCAATGTGCTCCATTTATCGAAAAGTCAGCCTGATCTCCGTCAGTTCAAAACATCTGACGTTTGTCGTTCGCTCCAGGCTTCCTCCTTCGAGTGAGCTTCAATGTCGTGAAGAACAAGGTGGGTTCTGTCCTGCGCATATCGGATCTTATCTGTCTAGGTACTGTTTGAATGACACCAAGCTTACCACAGGCCAAGCATCCTGTTCCTGGACATCGAAGCTGCCTTTGAATTTCCTGTGTCAGCTCTTTGTACCTGCATTAAAGAATGGAGTACCCGAGAAATACGTTTATATTTAGAATGCTGTCTAACAGCGAACCTCGAGCGGGGTAAGGTATATGGACAACTTTCCCCAACCTTTAATGCCTCCAGCGGTGTTAGACAAGGATTTCATGGACAATCTGTCCCTCATGGCCATCAACGATATTGCGAATTGTGGTGTGGAACTTTTACCATAGCCCAGAGTTCGTGATTTAGTTTAAGCAACCGACGTCACCCTGTTGAAAGACGATCCTTAAGCTGTTTAGGTTGCTTCAAGCCACTTGGCAGTCAAAGTCATCATGAATGTCATATACTCTGATCCATTCAGGTGCAAAGTACTTTTCCAAAGATAGCGAGGAAACCCGCCGGCACTCACTCTTTGGGGGGACGTTTGGAAGTTGAAACAACTATGTATACTTGTGAGGTTGTATTTCTACCGATGGGAGGGTCAGCCATGAGATTTTAAGGCTCATCTAGTCTTCGCTAATTTCATGCATCTGTGGTATTGCTGGGATATCAGGCCTTCCTTGAAAGGTTCATCAATGTCTACTTTATGGATACAAAACCTGGCCAGTTCGAGGGGACCTGTGCCAGCTATTAGCGTTCTGTCATCGGCCTCTTAGGTCATTCGTAAGGGTGTGGCGGCAACATCATGTCAACAATCGTGAAATACGACGAAACCTGGTTGGAGTTAACTTCGAGTCACTAAGATGAATTCTTTCTCTGCGTTCATGACGGTGGCGAGGCCACGTTCTGTGAATCCTCGCCCAGCATCCGCCTCATTGCTCTCTATGTGTGCACATCTGGCGTGACTGGAAAAGGCGGCATGCTGGACAACCGATAACCTGGACAGTAGGTTTAAAATAGTCCACCTTCAGTTTAGCAGCAGTGGGATCTTGTCTTCTACCAAGCCAGAACAGGGATGATGTCTGAATCCTCTAACTAGAGACACTGGGAGATAAGGCTGCAACACGGTGTCAGTGATGTCAGTCTTATTTGGAAGCTGAGGCTGCTCTCCGAATTACCCTTGTCATGCATAAAAGAAAACAGGCAACAAGCATAAAATAAATGAATTACAGATTCTAGTAAAAATTCCCAAAAACAATTTCATTCCTTGCCCTGTACAAATTATTATTTCAAAGATTCCTTGACACGATATTTGTACCATACTGACAGCACATATATACATATATATGCATATGTATATACATCGTATATCCGTACTTGCCGAATGCTAGGGCACAGTCAAAGGCATTACACAAAGTTGTCACTGACATAGAATAATGAAGTGTAGGTTGTTAGGTTCTGCTCTACCTCATGTATACCAAACGAAATAATGTATGCTTTCTATGAATCACCTCTCACTGAAATTGACAACCAGCCAGAATACAGCATCGTCTGGATTATACGATCTGGTTGAACACATGCTCTAGCTTGAGGCCATGGGAAGATAACGTGAACATTACTTATAAGCAATCATGTCTTCCCTTTTAATGGTGCATCACATTATCCCATGGAAGTGAAGTAGTACACTCCAATACATAAATCTTACTGATGTCCATTTATTTCAGCGCTGTACAGCTTCTGGCTGGTCGATTTGCTGGGATGCCATAATAGCAAGCAACGCGTTACAGTATCTTACGAAATTTTATTGATTTATCAAAAGGTCGGTTTTTGGAATAGTAGTACGGGAGTCTACCGGGTGCAATAAAGCATGGATGGGGAATGCCAGTGGGCGCAGAAATGGCTCCGAATCGGACTGTGCAACTAAAAACAGGGATATGTCCATTACAGTTGAAGGCATGTTCAGGTTTATATACAAATCGTGTTCACACATTAATTACGAAGAACCATCATTGGTGGAATATCATCGGACCAAAGGATACTGGAACATGAGTTGTATTTCTGGCTTGTGTGGCCACAACTCTGCTTGGCAGACTGTGTTCGCAAGCTAAAGCCAGGTTGCAACTGAGTGTATCAAGTAATGCGCACACTAACTCACCATAGTGAACCTGAAAATCCCTAGGTTACTCGAAGCACTTGAGGACCCAATGCTCAGTGAAGTACGTACACGCACTAGTTCAGTAGATTTCAGCGTGACAAATGAAGAATGGTATTTTAAACCGTATTCTCACATCCTTCGTCAGACATATTTGTTCTTCAAATAATGATGAATGTTGATCCCACCATAATCGCGGCCCGGTCCAAGATACAAAGTTTGATTTTACTGGAATGAGTAGAGGTAACAGGAGTTCCCAATACCTCAAAAGCTGTGAACATATTGATAATACTAATTCGAATATTTCTCCAAACAGTAGTACTAAAGAAAGGCAAGCCGTTCTACAAAGCCGGGACATTTTGGATGCGCTACTACCCTGGTTCGATTTGAGCCTCTTAACTTGATAGCTTTTAAGTTTGACATGACTGTGGCATGTTCTTCCCAAAGAATTCGGTCTCACAGAGCCTGTAGATCCAAAATGGTGCATTAAACTCTCGACTACAGATCGCGTCTTTAGTGCTTCTTGCGATATGCATGTGACAGACGGTGGATATCCGGAAAATGTACGACCAAGGGTGTTGCCAAGATATTAGGTGGTTTTGGATGCCTCATTCCTATTAGTATGACTTCGTTTACACCTGACAGTTATCATTCTTTGCGGTCTTACGACCATCTTCGATAGAACCAAACTGTCTTCTCGATCGCGGCATTTCGACAAGGTCGCTAAGTCCACCCTTTTCCATCATGGTCACTTCCTCAACCGGTGATATTTCCATGGATGCAATTCCATTACAAAAAAAGCATGAACGTTGTCTAATGATAAAAAGAGGTAAGCTGTGTTCTTATTTATCGCTTACGGGCATTTACAAATTTAGGTTCATGAAAATTTAAACATCCTCTTCTTACGTTTCACTTAAGCCGTCGCATTTTAAAATATTTTGCTCCCATTTATTTAGAATGCTGCAAAATCACCACGATATCGGTGGATCAACCAACGCTTATATTAATTTACGGTGCCACCAGAATGTGGCGGCGTTTTTATTTGCAAGTTTCTGTGACAAGTATTTTCATGTGTGTACCTTGCAAGTCCTACGCTACCATATTTATTTTAACTTTGCAAGTACTGATGCTGACTGGCACGCTTAGTGAGCTTTGGTTCTTGCGGGTTCTTTTATTGGCATTCATTTCAAATCGAATCACTTGCAAACGTCAGTGAGGTTGTTTGCTCTGCGTACACACTATTAAACTTCAGTTATAACTCTCGTCAGTCGAATTTCTGTGGCAACTGACATCCGATGTGTCGTGAGGCAGGGTGACTTTGGGGGCGGTACCATACAAGTTGCTGTTTGGTTTTAGCCATCGATATGCTGGGACCGATTTATCGTTGTCACTACAGATCAGTCGTTTAAGATCATGGCATTTGGACGTGAAGTTCATGGGTTCAAATGCTTCAACCGCCGGATAACTTCCCCAACTGCCATCATTCTGTTGGCCGTGGTCATCTCCGTGAAAATGACATACACTGTTACTTCATTAATAAATTAGGCAAAAGTTAAAAGATCACATGTCTTCTGGTAACCGCATGAATTTCCTGTGGTTCATGTGTTTCCAAACATGGTAAGTTAATACAGTTGCTTTTTGTACTTTGAGGCACGTAGGTCCAAAACTTCAGATTGTAATGACCGGGTAAATCATTCATTGGTTGACGTTATACACGGGTGGTGTTATTTTACTATCACGAATCAAACAAATAGCTGATTGGATAAGCAGAATGGCTGGCATAAGCGGCTACCTGCGTTATAGATGCTACAAAGTAATCCGGTGAGATATAATGAAGTATAGAGAATATCCTTCATTTTCGGATCATGCCACGTGGGAACATTCGAACAATCACTTTAGGGTGAATGTTACTGTCTTCCCTTAAAAATATATTGTCGAAAGCTAGAAGTTTATTTGAAAATACTTTAGCCTGCAACATTCATAGAGACTGATATAGGATGCTTTCTGGATTACCCGCTATTTATGCCCGCAGCCCTGAGATCGATACAGCTGAGGTGAGCTGGGTGATTTCGCTGTATCACATAGCTTATCACACCACCGTGCGCGGTTTCCTCTGTCAGTCTAAGCCATACCGCTCCAATGAACCGATGGGAAAAATCTCCAAAATACCGTACTTGCCGTTATGGCGATAACAAAAAGATAATAGTTAGGTTCTGCTAATGAGTAACTCGAATAGGAATGCCATTTACTTCAACGGGTGTAGTGAAGGACCAAAACAGTTCGAAGTATTGCGCAGCGGCTGGTTTCATTAACATTCATTTAACACAGTTGAATATAATGTACTTATATCAGGAATACCTGGTACCCTAAAATTTCGGATGTACGCGTGCTTAGAAGCGTTCTTCGATGAGTTTCCCATATCCCTTGATTGATTTTGCTATTATGAAAGCTACAACTGAACACCGTGGGTACGCAGTTTATTTCACACTCATTCAACGCCTTCTTCGTCTGTTAATGTAATACACGTAATCTGCTTTAAGCCCATGTAAAAGTTCTTCAGAAAAACTTGAAAACTTCACTAATTTTTGGTTGATGGTTTATTGACTCAAGAGAATTTATCAGATTCCACACGTCCCATTGTATTTGTACATAATCGCACTTCACCGCATATTATTTCGACAAGAAAAGTACGCGTGACCTGATCCCGAATTCAGACAATCTGGCCTAGATAATGTCTCCTCGACGTTGTCCTGAATGCACCCACAGATGTGTTAGGCTAGGACCGGAAGAGAGCAAAGTATAAAAACTTTCACCGAAGAAGTCTCCCAATTTTCTGCACCAATCGGATTAATTCGCCCGTGTTTACTTCCAGACCGTCAGTCAGTCTTTCTGTCCCTCGGTCGATTGGTCAGTCGACCAATTGATTGCCAGCCTGCTTTTCTCAGCCGATTCTACCGAACTCTTGCTGTCTGGCTTCCCGTCCAGACTCAGTTTGTCTCGAAATCGATCTGTCTGATGTGCGTGTGATGTGTATTTGTAAGTGTGTATTTGTGTAAATGTGTGGCCGTATTGGTTCGTATTTGTCAGAAGTAGGCGAAAAGATAGAGCAAGCAGGCACGAATTCAAGTGAGCAGATGAGAGTGAGCACTTCTGTAAATAAATTTGGCTAAATTGGATATGAAAAATTTCCAACCTGAAAACTCAATTTCAGGCCACAGAAATAGGGTAGGTTTAAACTAGTTAATAAGGCGGTCCAGCGATATTTAGGAAAAATGGTCTGTCCCAGAAATTGCAACGGTTGGGCGATACATAAAAGAATATTGCTTTAAGGCATACTGATATATATTGTAACTCGGTATCGATCATCATTATTCATTTTACAAATATGGCACTACTTGGACGGCTAGTGCCTTGTAGAAAAAAGGACAGATTTTCCTAAGGATACTAACCCACTGCATTGATACGGGTGGTCTACCCAAAGGAGTCGACGAGACGGGGCCAATGAGATGGAGGTTTTCTACTTACCTCTGACTGCCGACAAGAAATGCAGAATGATTAAACTGTTTTTTTTTCTACCATCATTTACTTCATTATTACTTCGAAAAAACACTAAAACTACTTCACACTGAAATCTACTACAGTTTGCTGGAGTACGGGATTATGAATTCACGCGTAACAGTTATGTGGGTCGTACAAAACGCCACGGCACCTTACTACAGCGAATACGGTAATCTACTTCGTCATTGCAAAACAAACTGTTCCACGAAAAGGAAGCCGTAATTGAGAACTCTCTGCGACTTTCGAGGAACTGTTTCAAAGGAATATCGCACCCTCCAAATCCTGACGAGTCTAACCAAAATTTTGTAAATGAATGTTCTACGCTAAAATGTTTTTACCAGGAGGCTGGTGTTCGAGCGGATTGCGCAATTATGAAGGCTTCTTGTTACTTCCAAACAAACTAAGATCAAAATGAAACAACGGATAACCGTTTTCACTCAGGAAATAAAATCTCGCAGTTTTTCGTGTTAGTTTAAGAAAATGTCAAAAGTTCGCTACTGAGCATAAGGAAGCGTTCCACTTCGCTTTTGGCCATTGAGGTTGACATACAGTAGCCCTATGACATTTATTGCATGCCAAAGAGGGGAGTCGAGATTCACTTAGCATATTTGCTTTTGCGATACAACCAAAAACTCTCTTCTAATGGATACAATGAGGAACAGGCTACTTTGGCTTGAAAAGTAACAAGGTCAAAAGATCGAACGATCACCTGTCCTCAAGGAAGAATAATAACATTTCAAATACATCCTGTTTGTGGTTGACGTTATGTCCGATGGCAAGCTGCCCGTGAAACAGAAAACTACGGAAATCCTTACTTGCCCGTTGCTGGCCCCTCATTTCTTTTATTCTGAATTGGCTCCAAAATCAACACCACAGAGGGAGATTACTAGTCCGAGGGGAGGATTTTGCTAAAAATGGGTGGAATGATAGTCAATGCCCTACTCCATTACCGAAGAACAATAATTGATTTTATTTCTCCAATAGAAACTTTGATTTCGGTCCTCCCTCGCTGCCTTCCCCGACCATGTTTTAACTAGTCTGGTTAACCTGGGAGAAATGCACGTTTACAAGTGCATTCCAATGAGACTGCACATGAGACCTGCGTTGAGATCAGAGTCGATGTTCTCTTGGTGTACTCACTCGCAGTTGAATCACATGAAAGAGACCCACCCAGGTGCTATTTCAGATACCGTTGTGGTCCTCTTCCGATAACAAGGGTAGCATCAAAACCGATAGTTTACTCGGAAATGGAACATGTGACACTTCGTTTCTGTGGATTCAAGCGCTTTCTGTAAAACTGACAAATATTGGCCATATGTAGTTACTGGGTGAAACACAGTAACGATACCCCTTAATCCGGTACTGAAGTGATTCCATTTAATATTTTAGAACGCCTGGTATGCTTCCATTCACAACGAACTACAAGGGAATGTGATACAAAAAACTACAAAACCGTCTGTCTTTTTTGTATCTACTCTAATCTTCCTTACCTAAACTTAGCAATGAATTTCTATGCCCACACTTTGTAGCCCTGTTGCAAATTATGAAAAGTACAAATGATCCGAACTGTTGCGTAATCGGTTACATTTACTCGTGAAATTATGAAATATCAGAATACGACACCATCTATGCAACTGTGAGCGGCATACGGATCCATTTCTGGGTTCTGTAAGATGAGGCTACGAGCCAATGCCCGAAACAAGACTGCTTTATTTTGTTTCCGTGGCCCATACAAAAGTGAGTCCGGGTTATGTCCGGAAAAGGGAATTGGCTAACAGTCCTCTCTGAAGTCAGGTGAACGATGCACGGGCCAAGAACCGGATCGACTGCTAGTCGAGGAGCCGGGTGGGAAATCAACTATTCGCCCTAGTTCTGGGACAGATTTAAAGTGGCCTGATATTTGTGACACGTTCAGAGACTAATGGGAGCGATGCTCGAAATGGTGACCAGCGAAAGGACAATAAGATCGAGCGATAAGATAAAATGGGCCAGTCAATCCTAACCTGAACAAACCTCTATTGGAAGTTTGATCACGGCAAACAGACGACAGTCGTGTTGACCGACCAGAGACCAGTTGATCATTCTTTCTTGAATAACGGGGGCGGAAATGAACAAGAATCTAGGCGGGCGCCAGAGTTGAACACCGTGATGAATCCGTTTGTGAAACAGTTTCTGATTATGATTTGTATTATTACGGGCTCCACGCATGAATGCGTGTAGACGGTATGTCCCTTAGCCTCCAAGGTCTACTACACGAGTGAAAGAAAGATCGGTAACCTTGACCTTGAAACCTGGAGTGGTATAGAACCAGATAATTTCCTATTGGGTAAGATGAAGTTTAACGACACTTAGCGGTGGACTCGTTTCAATAAATTAATCTAGAATGTGACTGCAACTAATATTTTGACGCTACCCATACCTAAGTTCTGTGGTCTGCTATGGAAACGTTGCATTTCGCCAAGACATCAGAAACGAACTTTCTCGTTCTACGGCTAGATTCAAATTCTGGGGCGCCTTGTGAACCGCTTTGAAATGCTCAAAAGATGTAGGGAGGGAAATGCTAGTCACTTGCTACTAGTGGTTGACAAGGACGCTGTTTCTGTTTACTGTCTTACAGACCAGGCCTTCTGATCAACTGTTGGGTGTGAGACACCATGGTTCAGTTGAAACTGCCGAAAGAAGACTATGGGAAAACTAAAACTTCTAGTAAATATAACATTATTTTCTTTTCGTTCTTTTTCGCACTGTTTTTTCTCTTTAAGACTGGTCCTGGCGACATTTATTCTGTAATCGTATTTACAAAGTCCAAATGGTCTGGAATTCTGTCGAGTACAAACATTGAGTGATGCGCAAGCGCAGTTATATCGACGGTCAGTCAGAAATTTTAAACGCACTCGGAAATGACTGTGCACAGGTGTTGGCGGCAATACAGTGGTGTTTAGACGGGCTGATTGTCAGTGCTATTAAAAGTAATATATCAACTGTGATGAAGCCTCAGACTTTGGCAAAAATGTGCACCGGCGGCAGTCAGCAATCGCACACCTAAAGAATGCACATAAATAGCAGAATTATACAGTCAGCATCCGAGAAAGTGCGGTTAACTGAAGTGCAGTTTTCGAAATCAAAATTTCCCTACATGTTATTTGGAGATCCGCAAGGTTAAAGTGCATAATCAAGCATTCGGTGAGAGATGCTGGATGGTGCAAGAGTAGTGTTAGCCTAACCGCCTTCTGGTCGACGGTGGCAGCGTTATTCTGACCTAAGCCTGAGCACAGCTCTGTTAGCATTGACAGAGCACATTAGCAAACAGAAGACGAGTGATGACATGCGCTTGAAAAGCTCCACAAATAGCAATAAAATTGGCGCTGTCCAGTGTAATCTTAAGGGCATTATTTGCTGCACAACTAAAATTTCTCTCCGCATCCAAGCCCACTATATGCTTTCCATTAATGGTCAAGGTGCCATATTATGCGGTCTCTTTTGTATGTTCTCATTCAATTGCTCCTGTGGAACCAGAATTACTGGCCGCATGAATAGGATTCTGTCCAGCGGCATTCGTGATCCCCACTCGGCTGGATGGAGCGCCGGAAAAGTTAAGCCAATTGCTAGATTAGTAAGTTAACGTCTTTTAGAGTAGAACCATCCAACGAAAACGATAAATGCGTTGCGCAGTACTTACAGTGCTAAGAATAGACTATCACGAACTGTCAGGGGCCACATCCTGAACCCTGTCGAATCCGCATGCGTTCATTCACATGAGCTTCAGTGGACTCGTAAACAGCTTGCCCAGACACTTAAACCCCTTGGCTGACTTAACTGCCTCCTTATAGGAAGCCACTTGATCTTTTGGCTAATGGGTCGACTGCACATACACATACACACAGAGGGCAATGTGTGGTCCATTAGCACCTTCAAGTATTTACGATCCTATCTAATATTACGCATCGGAATGAGTGCGGATAACTCAAGACGACCTTTTTGTTGAAGTAAGCTGTTTTAAATATGAATACAAACGGAGGAAGGTGAAAATCATAGAACTATCTATGACAATACAATCATTATGCACTTTGGAAATAAAAACTCTCAAAACGGAAAAGTGGCGCCAAGGAAAGTTTAAAAATGATATGTAAATGATTTTGGGCAGCCTACTCAAACCCAACGAAACCGACAAGACCTGAAAACTGTTCCAACGAAAAGAAACCGTTCACATGATGCATGGAGTGAATGAATGATAAGTAATCGGTATACATTTATTTATATATAAAAAGTGACGTTTGCTACCGCAGTATGGTGCCGAAATTAGCTCAAGTGAAGCGTATTTCATGCTTTTTGCTATATTCAAAAAACTGTGCAGATGCTCACTTTCATAAGTAAGCCAACGCAATTATTGTAAAGGGTTACCATAGAAATCAAAATCAGAATCGGCATCAGATGAATCAGCGATTCATGCGTATTGAAAAGTAATTTGTTCTACCTGGTCTCACATGACTTCTTGCAAGATAGATTGGATTAGGTTAGAAAGAAAGACCGGATCATGTATGCCTTATTTTTGCTGAAAGCACTCTAATTTAGCTAACTGTTGCAAATAAGCTAATGATAGCACGTGACATGCAGGGAATTCGTTTTCTTAACACTTAAGCTGACAACTATTTAGGCACTCCATCGAGTGCGTGAGTACGCGTCTACATAGGCCAGCTAGCACAACCCGTGGAATTGGTCGGTTTCGACCGATCAGGGCCATCTCGTTTGCAGTAAAAAGTCGTTGGGTAAAGTGAGAAGCGCAACATGTTGGTATCAGTGCATAGGTCATCCAATAAGCAGAGATCGATGAAGACTGTAACAATTTTACGTTATCTATCCGAAAGTCCGTCATAACACAAAATAGCTTATGAAATTGTTTTCTAAATACTTTCAAAGCGAGTGCAGTCTCAACCAGGCAGTTATTTGCACCAACGTTCATTCATTGCTGACCATAGCTTATTGGTTACGCATACCCTATTCACAATCCAGCGCCTGGGGTAACGTCACGGTCGGGAATCAACCGAAGAGTACGGCCGAAGGTTTCCGTCAGTTATGCACGGTACTTACGTGATTTTTATTGGCTATATGAAAATTGATATTGCTTGATGAATCATTTTATCGATACAATAAGATTCTTGCATGTGCGTATATTTTATCCTTACTTCTGACCGCCATAATGTATCTGTAATAATATTGCCAATGTTAGTTATCATACCGGCCAATTTTCATTTGGCAAACTAAAAGCAATCGCCGTCCGCTCTCAGAAGACGAACGAACTTTCGATTGACGATTTAGTGTGATTGAGGCTCACAACAAATAAAATGAAGATAGATCACCAAAAATCCGTGAAATTGTGTGGAACTGTGCATTAAAGTGGTCCTGTTAGAAGCCTGACATTCCCTTCTCTCTAACAACTTTAATTACATTGAATGTACTGCATTCCGTTTGTTGATCCTAGAACAACCGGTAAATTTCTTACCGTAGGTATACCAACGCAATTCTATGGATCCGCATTGTAGGTAATGTTAGTTGCGGCTGCAGTACTGTTTCGGCAGAGAAAACTATGCTTGACCTACCTAAACCAAAGTAGTTTTGAACAGCTTTTGTATCACTAAAGCTTGAACGCAATCACATCTTCCTCTTAACCTTTTTCGACTTTTTCATGAAGCCTTCCAAATTTTGCCCAAAAGTAATTATCCCCATAAAATGCGGATGACATTATGTTTCGGAGAACCATAGCCGTTTCGTTTACTGAGCGTGCTCCTGATTTCAGCGACTTATATGTACGGCTGTGGTCTAGTTCACTATTTTCAAGCCTGTTAGTTAGATGCTGAATGCTAGATGTTAAAACATAACTACAGCACTCCTGCTGTTGCTAAATTACTCAAAATGTATTATTAAAGCTCAAAACACCATTAAGAAACCAGGAAGGTATGGTGCTGCTGTTTCATCCTTGTTAGGTATCATCAGCAGTGCATACCCAGCGGATCCGAACTGGGACGTGAATCTTAGATAAATGATTGTAAGTCGAACGCTACCATTTCTATAATCCCCCACTACTAAGGCAGAATTCTGTTGTGACAAAACGAAGACAGCAACAGGTTGGATTGCAGAAAAACCTAGACCTTAGCCCGTATAAAAGTGTAATGGACTCAAATACTCAAGTTGCTGCTTTTTGACTATTTAACTGTCACAGTGTATCCAACTATCTCTGTTGGTGCACGTGATTATGTACAACTGATTTTCAAAGGACTTCAAAATTTGTATTCATCGTAACTCAGATTTTTGGTTTTCATGGGGTTCTGATCGATGAGCTTAGCGTTTAGGTCGATATGTTCTTTGTAATCCAGCGAAAGGGACTGCAACCTCACTCGATCGGCATCCACGACCTGCGTCCTCCTCTTCACCGTTCTCATAGCGAAAGAAGTCGGAGTCTGAAAATTTGCGTTTCTGCGCAAATTGTTAATTCATCAAGTTGTATCCGACTGACTGTCAACAAAGGCAAGTGCCTCTACCATCCAGGTATGGGTGACCACTCCCACAGCGACTACACCTAGTTGAACTAGATTTTGGATGGTCTGAGAAGTCGAGCCAACTACAATGGTCTTTAGAGTATCCAGGACGGGCATTACCCTAACCTGGTGAAGCTATCTGTGGAGCCTGCCCAGACAGCCTTCTTCACCGCAGCGGGATTTCATCCGGCAAGTTATTGTACGGTGCCACTTGTTCAGACAAATAAAGCGGGCCCCAGCGTTCTTTTGCCATGCTTCAAAGCTCTTCCACAGGAG
Source organism: Fasciolopsis buskii (assembly GCA_008360955.1). Classification (NCBI taxonomy): domain Eukaryota; kingdom Metazoa; phylum Platyhelminthes; class Trematoda; order Plagiorchiida; family Fasciolidae; genus Fasciolopsis; species Fasciolopsis buskii. The sequence goes on from LUCM01004193.1 coordinate 427,906, forward strand.
CTTTTAAGAAATTCGGACAGTCAAGTAATGTGTGGTCATTGCCGCACAATTTACACTCAGAGAGAAACGGCCCGTCACGCTACATGACATATGCTTGTCCAAAGCCGCACTCAGCCATGATCTTTCCCAGCATATTGCAGTTAACTGGTGGACCGCTTCGTTGGTCTGCTACCGTCCCGGGCTAGGTGACCGAATCTACTATCACGAACTCTTTCCTGCAGCTCTAAGTAATCCCTAAAGTCCTCATAGTTGGCCTCGCGGTCACTCCGGCTTATGACTTCCGTTTCTTCTGCCCAGCGGTTTTGTAAATGCAATGGCAGACACTTTCCAACCTGTGCATTAAGTCCAGGTCTGACCTTTAGCCCGGTTGATCTAAGGCTATAGCACAGTTCGCATCTTTATCACTAGATCTGACATAGCGTAAACATCTTTGAAACGTCTTGCCTCGGGTATTACGTCATCACTCAGATTTCTGGAAATTTTGAAAAGCTGTCCGAACAAATCTCAGTACTTTCCTCGCTCTAGCATATTTCTAGGCAGCCTCCATCATGAAGCATCCGATAGACTCCCAATGCTCGTCCTCGACAATATTGTATAAGGTACAATAGTCTCTGCCCCGGTTCCAGTATTTTGGACTGAATTAAATTTTGGAATTGCTTCATGAACTTGCAGCGCCTGTCGGGGCGCCCGTCGGACGTCGACAACTGCACCCTGGGTAGATCGAAAGAAGGTTGAGCTGGATAAACGAGGTGTTTGACCAGTGCGTAACCTTCACTGTCTATTCGACCTATGTCCTAAGACTAATCTTCAACAGGGAATCGTTCCGTCTCCAGTGTCCTGACTCACTCTCTCTCTCTGCTATCTCGGTTTGCTCTTAAGCGGCAGCTGTCTTCTTATTCCGCAATCCTAAGCGCATGAGCATAAATGTGTTTACAATCAATAACACTAAGATATGAAATGGCACTAACAGGACTGGGAAATCTAACGGGTTTAACGGGATCAAAGGCAGTCGAAATTTCACCATAGACTTCTGAGTTACTTCCCGGCCATGCTGTACCTTTCATCTTTTCTGGACATTTCAAATGCTTTCTCGTTCCAAAGTGATCAATTTGAGTATTGTAAACAGCCTTTGAGCAATGCGTAGCCAAAACTGAATCTCAAAATCAAAACAATTGATTCGTAAATTCTACGTTACTGAGTTATAAAGTTAGTCTACATACAAGCACAAACGAATCTCAAACATGCGATTATAAATATTGAAAATGACAGTCGATGTTATTGTACAGAAAGGTGCACGTGATTCACGCGAGTCCCAAAACTGTGAGTATCGAAATCGCGCGGTGATTGCGAACAAGCAAGCACATACATATTTTGTATTAAGTCGACATAATTTCTTTCCACTTTTGATCCATTCGATTTTTGTTTTAGATATAGAAGTTATTCCTAGTCTCATTGTCGGCTGGCTTATCAAACTGGGCAACTGTCTACATTAATCGAAGAAGGAAGTTTTCTTTGACCTGGTGTAATACTTGGCTGTATACTCCCTTTCAGTAACTTGGAATCACCCCTGAGTCACCATCGCAGAATAAACGACCAATATGTAATTCGTTCTTTCGTGTTTCACGTCAGGGAAATCGAAATATAATATTTTTCTTCGCGTAGTATCAATTTTTCTACTGCATATGGCTTCTGGCCCATTCTTCTCCCTACTGAGCACGTCGGGCGACCATCCAAAGTATTCATCACGTTTGTCCATAACGCAGATATTGGTAGTTTTAACGCGGAACACGAGAATCTCCAACTGTGGAAACCCTCATGGAGATGATTAACTGGTAATTCCATTGGTAACGCAAATTGCAGCTACGCTTATGGCCTACTGGGCTGATGTTTTTTATTTTCTCTTTGCTTTCACTCAATTTATCAACACGAATCTTCCATGTAGTAATGAAGAACTTTCCTTGGTTTGGCTATTCCTAAGGAGATTTGCTCGTAGAATTATCCTAATATCTTTACTTTAGAACACGCTTTCGTCTTTCAATTCAAGCAGCTCTGGACTTGAGATACTAGTCCTTCAGGTTAGCCAATCGCCGTCGTCGTCTTAACTGTCATAACTTTGCATTGTATGAAGACAGATGAGTCAAAATCACCAAGGAGTTCATGTGATTCAGTCTTGTAATGCACAGTCTGCAATTTCGTGCGCTCTTCCCATTAGCGAACAGAAAATTCTTAGGGAATCATGATAAAGGAGGCCGGAAACTTTCCTGTAGAAAGGACGTGACAAAGAAGGTAAACGTGCTAACAGTGAGGAAATTATATACAGAAATTCGGGAGTTATGAAAGTGTCGATGTTTGCCGTAGTTACTCAGATTTAACACAAGTCGCTTAGCCTCCACTTGTCGCTCTCTGAACTACCATCGATCAGGTCCTTAAGCGGTGTTACAAACTAAAGCTTTAATCCATTAAAAATTTTGGAGATTTATGACCAAAATAAGTTTCTGTTAGTCAGCTTTTGCGAAATCCCCTCCAATAAACGATACAGAATTCCACTCAGGAGATACATAGTTAAAACAGGGAATGCCCTCAAAATACGATATGGCAAGTATGCTCACGTATATGGTATCGACGGTTTTTAACTTTGATTCCATTAGAAACGTTTAATGAATCATCTCGACATTCCAGTGAACAGATCTTAGTGAATAAAGGGTTATAGAATGGTGGGAACTAAACCGAATGTCCTGGCATGAGATTAGCCTCATTAGCTCTTCCTTGGACCAGTGGATAAACAAAGATGGAGACGATGTCGGTATTCGATCGAGCTTCGCAGGCTTAACTGAAACACCTCGAGAACAGTGGTGAGATAAGACAAGGTCAATCAAGGGTGCTATTCTTATTCCAAGACTCCAATAACCCCTATGCCCGCCGAAACGTCAAGGTTAGTTTCCTTGCAAGAAGCAGATCTTGTGCCATCATTTTGAAAATGTTTAAGTTTTGCTTAGTGATCAGACAGAATTACAGCTCTTAAGTCTGTTCTGTTAGCTTTACCGTACAGTAAATAGCTTACTACCAAGGCTAACCTCGGTGCTTGGATCACATTTGGCAGTTAATTCAAGGCTCAAGGGAACGGCAGCCGCTCATATTTCATTGCTTTTTACCATTGCCCATAAATCCATGCTATATTTAGTCACTTGTGAAGCATCGAAAGCTGGCTTGTTTACTACTTCGTGTTCTCGTGTCTTAACCAGCTACAGTCAAATATAATGCGATCAGCCTAAAAATTCTTCCGCTAAATCTGAATAACATTGCGGAACGCTCTAGTGGATATAGACTTCGCTAATTGAAATTGAGAATCTCTGTGTCTCAATTTGTTTCCTTCTAACATGTATATATATATATATATATCGTTCATTGATCCATGTACTACTTACAGCATATTATGCATATATACATATATATCAAAAGCTTTTCGTACCACTCCGGCGCCCTGAGTAGTGTCTAGAGTCTGTTATTGACTATGCCAGTTCTTTTGTGAATTCACTGGGTGATTGGATGCGTGTTCAAGACTAAAATGCTCTGAATAAACTGCTCTGAATGCTCTGAATGCTCTGCTCTGAATGTCATTTCGCGCGCCATACGTTGCTAATCGTAACCGGATTACCTTATCTGCTTGGGCTTTTCTCACGATCGTGGGTAACGTCAGAACCGGTCCATGTCACATGTCTCACCGGGGCCCAGTGTAGACTGATGCACTGCTGACGGAATTCGCTGCGTTTCTAAACCAGTCAGTTATTTTTGTCGTTTATTCAAAGTGAAGTTACAAGTATCTCGGATAACTCGGGAGTACTATACGACCCACTCTGACTGGTCTGAGTTGTCATATTCCAAACTTCAGTGCATATGTATGCGGGGTTCATCGCCCAAGCTCCCTGAGTCACGGATGTCATACACTATGTTGCATTGGTGGAGCCAATCCCCTTACATCGGACGACTATGCCAATTAAATCTAAATGCTGAGAATCCTCATGGCTGACGTGCAGTTTTCTCGACCTTGACCTGTGGGATATGCCACGTGATTCAGTGTGTAACATCTTAACCGTCAGCCATATTGGGGATAAAATAATCTTGACCACAATGTACGGTTGTCCGCCTATTCAAGTTAATGACCCGACGGGTGGTGAGCAAGTTTAACCGAGTAAAATCTGCACGACATTTGCCAACAACCGTTCCACACTTCTGCAAGGCAAGCTTGCGAAATTTCCCATATAGGCCATGCTATTCAACAGCTGGTTAAACGGAAAATCCATGCTGCAAAGTTATGAGGATTGTTATAAATTCAGACTGTCTGTCAGGCCTTTCCACTTTGTTCCGATTTTCATGCATCCCTTGGCTCATGATGGATTAGGTCCGCGTATATTCAGTTGTACAAAACTCGTGAATTTACTTTCGACCAGATCAAAGACTGTTTGAACTATCATAATTCGTTGATTAACATGCTCCATTTTACCCCACGTCACATCTTTCCTTCAGATGACTAGTGTACTATTTGACCTTAAATGAATGCACTTTCCTTTACCTTGGCGACTAGGTTACCGCGACTAGCCACGCCCCGGTCTTGACGGATTAGCATTTAATCTCGTGTATCAGTAGATCATAAGTCGACTCAAGATGCTATATCAAATTACCAAATTCGAAATTCCTTTTGAAAACGCACTAAACGGGCAATCCAGTCAACCGGTGGTGCTTCCCAACGTTCAGTTATCCAGTCGAGGATCCATTGGTACCAACCGGCTGACGAAGAAACCTAAGCATAGGTTAGATATGGACAAAATAAAAATCCACAATGAATGAAATAAATCTGATAACATGAGAAGCAGAACTTTTTGGTTGGAGCTGCTGGTGACAGTTTTGTTTTTTTAGTGGTTAAAGCTGTAAGTAAATAAGGCTAATTGATATTCAACTCTCCGGTGAATAAGTCTCGTAGTTTGTTTCCGATGCCCTGGTTTCACAAGTATTTGCAATAAAAAGTTAACTTGCGGAGTGCGTAACTGTGGGTGTTTGTGTGTGTGTGTGTGTGTGTGTGTGTGTAATAACTTGGAGGAGTCCGAAAACAGTGACAGTTGGACGCTCTATCAGTCCGACTTCTGATTGGTACGCATGATTGATTGCGTCGCCTGTTCTTTTTCTCGTTTGGACCACTTCTATCTGCCTTTGAAGATTCTCCGTTTAAGTTAAAAAAACACTAAGCGAATGAAGGCTACCTCCAATAATCGGTCTAGATCTGTATCTCCTAAACCCGGAGTTCGTACACCCATTCGTAATTGCGGAATCTTTAGAAGTTGTTGGTCGACAGCCAGTCATGTGATAGTGTCTTCATGGTTTTCAGATTGAATTACTCATTGGTACGACATGTCAAATAACACCTAAAGTACAATGTGACAACTCATTATATCAGTGCTCAGGATTGCTATGTGATGTGTGGCCATTTACTCGGTAAATTGAAACGAAATTCTGTACTGACCGTTGGACTCATATGCAGCACCAGTTTCGTGCGGCACAGATCAACAGGAAATTAGATTTCCAAAACAACTCAATCGGTCTTCCTAATTTAACCGTATCAGATGTTACCTATCATTTTGCTTACAATCCTAGTGAAGTTACTGGCGAAAGCATACAGCTGAATGACATGAACTCATAATTTCATTTAAAGCCCGTTCATGTATGTTTACAATTCCGTATTTTAAAGAACTTCAGTATTCCACAATCTACTGCACACTGTATTGCACAAATGTTTTAAAAATAGGAGACTTTTTAACTTATTCAAACAGAAATCGCTGTCGTTTTTCTAGGTCGATATCGAAAAAAGATAAACGGGAAATTCGCCTCTGGCGTCACATTTACTCCTTCCCTCCGATAAAAGTTAGAATGTTTGTTAATCCCAGAACTTCATATTTCATACTCCTGTAAATAAAAAGATAGAACTGAAGAGCTCGATCGTGCAAGCCTAAAGCAGCCATGCTTCGTGAGATCAGACCAAACCCTGCATGCTTTGAATATCATAAAAGATACAGAACATTTTTAGTAACTCAGAATACAAAAAGATCCATTTACTGACTGAACCCGTATTATCGTCGAGGAATCTTGTGTGGCCGAAAATTGCACATAACTTAGCAAACTTCAGGATGGCTCACTTTAGGAATATGAATAACACATAAATTAATGGAAAAAGCCGATCATTTTGGTGTTGGTATTAACTGTTTTTCTTCAGCAAAATGTTCCCTTTTTAAAACTAACTACTTATCAGTGGAGTATTCAGACAAAATTTGCATTTTCTACTAGCTTCCACGAAGCCTTGGCAAACAATGCAACTGAGGGCTTAAACGGTTAATACACAGGCTTCCATACAAATCACTAGCTGTAACGTTCGTGCAAAATAGGAGTGAATGAATGGTAATCTGACGTCGATAACTCCTTGGCTCCAACACTAACTCTATTCATATTCCGATTATTGGATTCAGACGGCCTTCTACTGAAAACAAATCAGTTCGGTTCAGACTTACCAGATGATGACCGTGCGTGAGCAACACCACATGGGCGCAGTTCGAACAGCCAGTTCTCTTTGTAACATTGCACTAATTGGTTGCACACTGAAGCAAGAAACAGGAAGTAACCCTGGAATACGGGATGCTTTATCACGCAGCATCAATGTCCAGGTCACTGTCAAAAGTAATGGAGATTCTACTACTCTCTACGTGCTGGAAATTATCAGCAGCGAATATCCACCGAGACCGTAATTTGACTGATTGATCTCTGCGTTTCTCCCACCAGAGGCAGTTTCACTTTAGATAGAGTTGTTGTCAATCACCCTGACTTATCTTCCTTGAAACTACGTGCTCCAATTTCAACTACCGATTATTGTCTGCTTCAGTCAGGGCTTAAGATATACACTAGAACAGCCTTCTATTCTTTCAGAAAAACAAATCCAATCCGAGTTCACCTCCGTACCTTTTCACACAACAACCATATTCTTCTTCAGAAATCCATTTCACTCGCATCTGCCTGATTCTCTTTTGAACCCCTGCTCAGTGACAATGTCAGACTTTTCACAGAGACGGCCAATGCAATCCTTGATATTTGCGCCCCTCAGAAACACTATTTCTCTCAAAAGTCCGTATTTCCACCCAGAAACTGAAATTTCCAAGATCCAAGAAGCACTTCTACAAATCCCATAATAACTCAAGCATGCGATATATTTCCAACCTAATAAAAGCTGAAATTCAACGCATCGACGTGACATTGGCTAGCTAAATGTTGAGTGGTAACAACAAACGAATCCTATAGCAAGGCATTCGACTGTTGTGTTGGAATAAGAAGATGCATACGAAACTTTCTGCGGGTCTTGACAGCGTCAATCGTGCTTTCACTCATCCTTCCACTTATAACTCGACCACATTTGCACAGAGTGATGATAAGACAGCTACAAGTTTTTCTTGAGACGAGATGATCGATCTCCTCCGCACCAATAAAGTTACCACAAAGGTTAGTTCTGATAGTCTATCTTCAGCTATTTTAAGTCATGGTGCTGCAGCAGTTACTTCTCTAATTAATTCGTCATTAATCTCATCTTCCATCCCTGACTGTTGGTGACCCATCACTATTATTCCCATCCCAAAATCTAGCATTTCTATTGCTTTGGCAAAACCTTTTCGCCTAATCGCCTTAACATATTCTGGTCTTAAGCTGACGGAGTGTGCTATAACTAAGCACCTGCGTTCTTCTATGTATCCTCCTGACCAGCCTTTTTAGTCTGGCTAGAAATCTAACAGGTCCACTTTGGACGCTGTTGCCTCCCTCATTGAAATCTGTGCGTTGGGTCTTCCTGGACTATTCGTCGGCATTTGACTCAGTCTCACGGTCTCTTCTACCCCACAAACTGCAAACATTTGGTTGTCCCACACCTTTATTAGCATGGCTGTCTGATTACTTTACTAACCGAACTCAGTGCACACCAATGGGCGGTATAACTTCAAAGAAATTGATTAACAGCTCAGGCGTGGTACAGTGTGCTGTTCTATCACCGTTTCTCTTCTCTACTTACATCAGCGACTTACCAGAGAGCTCCCCTTGTCATCTGTTTAAGTACGCCGATAATGTTGCCCCCTATCAAGCCGTTTCGAATAACGATGATTTTCAAAGTTTTTCCGACAACGTATCTTCTGTTTACGATTTCTCCACACCAGCTCGTTTGAACCTCAACACATTTAAATGTGTCGAATGTTTTTTCTCTCTCTATCGGTTAGCCTACCCATCCGAAACGTCTTCCATCAACTCAAAAGCACTTGCCAGAGTTGGTTCTGTGAAATATCTAGGAGTTACTGCTGATAAAAATTTGAAGTGGACTTCTCACATTTCTACCTGTGTAAAAATCTCCGACGGTTGCCATTCCAAATCAGGAAGCTACGGCACTACAAGATGAAACAAAGCACTATCTCCCGATGTGTATACCAAGGTTTTCCAATTTTTATTTACTCTTCACCTCGCATTTTTCCAGGTTTACTTAAAAAGACTTTAAAATTCCTCGCCGAGGCTATCAATTATTAGCCGTGTTTTCTTTGTATCACTAACTGAGTTGTTCTTAAGTCCCTGTAATCAACACTTATCAGCATGTGAGAAATTTGCTCGCAAAATTCTTTCAGATCCCAGGCATCCTCTGCACAACGATCTTCCAAAGTGCCGCCCTCATGTTTTAACACGATCCGCTTTTCGTTCCATACCCTCTAGAATCAATATCCATAGGAACTCCACTGCTCCATATTTAGCACGAATTTTGACAAACCGTGACCGGGATTCAACCGAATTCCTGAGCAAACTGTCATAATGTGCTCTGATTATTCCTGGATGAGTTCTATATTCTTTACGAAGCGATGAGTGTATTTTTCATTTATTTATTTTCCTATTTTATTTTTACCCCTTCATTTTTGACTGAAAAGCGACATTAGTGAATGTACACAAAATTCTATACAATACAATACATTACAACACAATACAATATACCAGATTGGTGATATAATCAGCGGCAGGGCTTTCCTGCCACCCTGGATCTCCATGCGAACGAAGCACATCGACAGTCGAAGGAACACCCGTTCAGCCCAACAACTTTGAACCTTTTCTGGGCATACCATCTCTTAGATTACAGAGACTTACTGGCAGTAGAAAGTCACTCGCGTCAGTGTTACACAACATCAAATTACAAGTGCATACAAACACACGAAAAAGTCAACGGTGTTATAATAATCCAGATTTGAGCCACAGCATTAGAATCGTTCGAGCAATATAAACACGTAATGATAGAGTGATATAGGTCATTGAGCACCAGGTTAGTAGAATCAAGATCAGAAACTGCTGAAAGCCTATGGATTTCAAGAAGGTGGATCGAAGAGATATTCTTGAGTGGGAAAAGTCCTTTGAGAAAGGTAACCAATGGCCACCGAAATGTACGCAAATTGCCATGTTTACGGAATGCTGCCGACAGATACACCCTTGTATTAAACATCGCGTGATGCATTGTTTCTTCTGCTCACTGCTTAGTTCATTATACTTCGATACTATTAATGCAAAGTTGCAAAGAGAATGTTTTAACAAAATAAGTGACCAAGATCCATCAATTTTTATTTATAAATTTGTCACGGGGAGTGAAATCTGAGAGTGAATAGACCTCCCAAAACAACAAAAAAGCCAATTCGTCGTCTCGTTCCGTAGATCCGGCACACCAACTTGTTACTTACCGTCAGTAGGCGCGAAATGGTTAGATTGGTTCTGCTTTTAGTGGAATCACCTTGCATTCCACAAAATATATCCGATCAGAAATTTGCTACTGTTTCGGTGGTAAAATAAACCAGTGTAGGCGATTTTGCTTACTCTGAGGTTGAAGCTGCTGAATTAAGTAAGTACATAGATCATTGATTAATAAAGAGTTCACCTTAGAGTTGTGGTAACTCTCCATCGACAAAGGGATGTTTCGTGATCTCGCAGCAATAGACCTAAAAGGGGTTTTGGAGCCAAATGGACGATCCATTCTTTGTTGTTTTTTCATTTTGTTTGACAGATCAAGGAAACACAACACTTTGTTTTTTACTTCATTTCCCTTCTTCCATACAGTGTAGCTGTGGAATTACCTAAACGAATGATATTTCTTATTTAGGCTTTCTACGCGAATATTTTCGTTGCTGTACTTCATAAGGAAGTAGGGACTGCGAGAATCTAAGGGCTACGGAACTTTTGTCTCCACTTTCATGTTTACCACACTATTGAGAGATAGTCAGGCTACGCTAACGCTTACGATTTTCAGCTCATAATCGTTCGTCCGGTATGTTTGTCCCTATTCGGGTGCAATGCATTGTTGATAACTCCTAACAAGCCAGATGAAACAGCTGCCGAATACTTTCTGCCGTCTTCGCTGCATGAAGAATTACTTCCCGTTCCAAATTATTGAAAGTAGTTTCGTTAGTAATTCATTTTTCATTCTTGTTAGCCTCGTGAATGGACGTTCAGCGTGTACGTGTGGTATAATGTGCACATGTTCTCAAAAGAATAGAAATGAAACCACATTCCTGAGGAGTTGTAAGTTCAACGACAACCAAGCCCGGTATTGTTACAGGTATCACGTGAAAATACCATAATCTGCCGCCAGACGTAAATCATGGGTTTTCAGTACTGTTCTGACATTTGTTCGCTGGCTGGAAGTACAGTCCATCTAGTTTATTCCAACCATCCATTTTAATGAGACATCAATTTTTAGGGAGGTTGAGCTTACTTGAAACGAATCAATTTTTATGGCTTCACAGTTGTATAGGCACAACCTACTGACGGTGAATAGTTGTGAAGCATCCGCACAATAATGTTATTCAACTTCCCGGTGAAATAGTTTGGAAGCATTGTCGATGAGAGTAAACTTTCATTTACTTTGAAAGTTTCAAAAAATGATCGATCAATATTCTATCTTATTGCGTGACTATATCTGTCTATGGACCGATGGGGAGCCAAGAAACGCTCAAAACAATGAATCGTTTCAGCACATATTCCTTGACATATATGTATGCTTGTCGGACTTCTGAAAGTAGAACTTTGCAGTGTGAGATTGGCATCACTGAAAAATTTCATTGTGCGAATGGTCCTCAACTTTTGCGGACAATGAGGATCAACTGGATTTCGATCATCGCCAAAACGAAACGCCACATCTTTACGCTGGACAGTGGAATGAAAGGACCAATACGAGCAGCGTCGAGCTTTTGTTCGAATTTCTGATACAGTGCAAAGAAAACAAAATCCATCCACAAACTGAAATACTAATTCCATACAATGGACCTCGAAAAATTCTTCCGAAAACAATCCACAGAGTGAATTTAAATACAATGGTGGCTTTGCGAACCATCAGCTTTTCCCTCTACAAGGACTGTACAGTAACATTGATACTATTCTGATTTAGCATTGATTATGTGAATTAAAGCGATTTGTCTTATGCGCACTTTATCAAATCAGTGTTACTAAAGTGCAACATACACCGTCCCTATGTATTCTCACAAGAACCAATGTGCTATCATTGGTCAACTGCGAACGGCCTCCAAGATATCATACACTTTTCATTTTTATGGTGGAATTCTTTGATCTATAAACGTTTGAAGTAGCACTGTAGCCGGAAACAAAGTTAACAAAAAACATGCGCATTGATGCCAGCTTTATCCTTATTCGGGAATGAAACCCCTGTTCAAAAATTTTGTAGAGGCTAAGATAGTTCCGACTAAGCTGCTGCTCCCTGAAATCCAAGTCAACAGAAATATCTAATGATTGATTTCTTATTTGCAATCGGTGGCGCATTCGAAATAAAGTTCCTTGTTTCTGAACGTGTTATTGTAACTCAAGATGTAGTGCTTACACCAGTCGAGTTAACAGAAACTAATAATGCCATTAAGCCCACACGAAGAAATTGAAAAAAGAAATAAAGCACGTTAACACGTTAGATTTTCGTGAAAAATAGCGTTTTCAAGCATGGAAGATGCGTGCCTTGACCGGTGAGTTGCTTTCCGACTAACACAGTTAATCGTATTTGGGTTGCTTCACTTCCGTTTTACAGGGCCTCTGATTAGTAGGTTCCTGCAGCCGTTCTTAGTCTAATAGCCCTAGGATACTGGAGAGTGTGCGTTCCTCATGGATTCATCATACTTGCTTAAACTGGACAACCGCTTCCAGGTTATCTAGCAGTCTGTAACTTCAACTTTCGAAAATATGTTATCCTGCATGGGTCAACTATCAGGATTAATATGATCATTGGTCCATATGTTGTATTGGGTAGTGGCATGGGTTGTGTATCCAGGCCTAACTGAAACTTGCACAAGCCCCCTATTAGTCTTACAAGATCCTGGTGTTATGACCATCAACCTTCGGGTAACTGGAGGTAACTCCGTTATGAATATCAAAACATCCATAAGGAAAACAACTTATGGTGCGTCAGTTTTCTTTCCACCCTTTACGTCATCTGGTATAGATGGGTCCGAAAATGGTCTCATTCACCTAGAGAAATGGTTCCCTGGCACATGTGTATTGATAATTACATCCGTTGATAAATGAAGTTTATAAAGGAAAAAGGAGAGGAGACGTCTGCTCTACTTCGGCCGCAAATCCTCGACCGATTCTATGTCGTGTCCGCCATCTCCGGTTCCCACCAAATCTCGTGATAAAACCCAATCGACCAGAAAAAATTCTTTTGTTACTCAAAATCGAAGCACTCATATTGATCCTCAAACGTCAACACCCAGTGATCAACCTGTTCGCTGGCTAATTAGGTCTATCGTTGATAGCTGACATCGTCAGGCGATTTGTTCTCTCTGTTGACCGATTGGAATAACCAGAGGGATGTCACCGCAGTTGTGCTGACCATTGATTAGGATAATGTATATAAAGATTTACGTTCCATTATCCTTAATGTTACTATGAAATAACATCAGATAGTGGCGTCATTTCGGAAGTTGTGAGAAACTCTCAGCAGTATAGGGGATTTCAGGATTATTTTCACCAAGCAACCCTGCAAGATTTTGCAGGGTTGACATTTGGTAAACGGTTCTTCGGGAATAGGTCAACTTGAATTTATATCTTCTGGATATTAAGACATACATGAGATGGGTTGAGTTTACTCAAATATTAGAGTTAATCTAGAAGTTAGAGACGCGTTATCTATCATCTGAAAAGCTGCTCAATGGTCAAGCTACGTATACCATCAAGAAAACCCCTTATTCGACAATGGACAGGATTGACAAAAGGAAAGTTAACAATAAGAAACATTACACAAAAAGATACAATGAGGTCAACTTTGGATGCCACTGAGGACGACATCTGAACAAACTTAACTCGATAATAATAATCTCAAAACAGTTAGGGGTTTCAGGTGGCTGCTACTCTAGCTGATGGCATGAGATTTGGAATCCCCACACGGTGAACTATTTCCACGAGAAATTTCGACCCTAAACTCATCAGCCAGCTTTTACCGACCGGATCTGAAATGAAGTCTCCTCCAGCTGCTTCCCTGCTGATTTTTGATTTCCCTTAGAGTGAACTAGGGACATGTAACAGGTGCAAAACATTACAATTCGGAATTTCGCAAAGGGATCACCTTGACTTAGTCTTTCCGGTCTATATGATGCATCGGCCTTCATCAGAAGCACAGATACAGCGTGAATTTTGTGAAGAAAGTTTAAACTAAAAGCCCTCCAGGACCTAAGACATTCTCGACTCGATGTTCTGCGTCACAATACATGGTATTCCCGAAACAATTCGGTGCGGTTCAGCCCCTTTTATTCGTTTGGCGGAGACTCTAGACTGCAAGGCTAACCTCACTTCACGCAAGGTCGATTCACGGCTGAATGTCCTTTGTGTATTTTTTTGCCCTCGCGTGCATTTGGATCGATGAGTAAACATACCATCAAAAGGCATATTGATTTCCAGGCACTTTCAGTACTCTGGCAAACAGCGCAAGTACGCACGAACGCACGAACGGCATAAACGCACACATGCACTATTCCTTTTTTGTCGCACACACGCAGAATTTGACAACGAGGCAGAATTGGGTGGAATCGCTGTAGTCTGTTGACGGACGTCAATTCATTCGGATCGCTTGTGATGAGTGTGGAGTGAAAAAACCATTAGTCGAGTTTTTTAGCGATGTTACCTAAGCATTTGTGCCATACTGATCGATCATCTCGGGAACCGTACTACTTATAATTTTCAGTTGGTTTTATATCTAGTGTATATGATTTCAGTGTACATGTGTGAAGAGACAATGGGTCCGGTTAAAAATCGAGTCGAGTGAAGCACCAAACATAGAATTTTCGCTTCCTTATACCTGAAATGAAAACTTTCGAACATGTCAAAGCTGGTTTGCTGACTAACTGGAGAAGATCACGAATGAGCTTTGCGTGAATAATACAATCACATCCACAGAGTAAAAGTACACAACTCACAAACCATCCTTATTGATTCCAATGCACTTAAATGAAAGCCAGGTTTTTGGCTGTATGGCAGGGATGGATGGGTGTTATATTCCGACTGGACCTGGATGAACTAAACTTCGTCACGAGCTTATGAATTGTACATTTTCGTAATCCGCCAAAGGAGGGATATCTATGTTAGCAAAGAGGTGTTAAATTGTCACTGGGTGATTACATTACCATGCAGAAAGACCTTCGAGGATGGAAGCAGGAGAGCCCCACTGCATATGTAGTTTACCGGCGGCTTACAAGGGTATTTGGCAGGCTTTCGGTATGTAACAAATTTGAAAAAGTTGGCACAGTAAGCAAAGTATGTACCCTGACTCCATTTATTTAAGTGAAATGACCACCAGGAGGATAGATTGGAACCGAGCTCCTCAGCATATTTATGGTCATTTCGTTAGCTCTCACACTCTCATATTTTGGTCAATTTATTCATTGGAATATTGATTGTCGCACAGTTCAGATATGACAGAGTTTGTTATTCGTCTCGATTAATGCAAACGTTTAAGAAAGCACTGACAAATGTATATTCAGTCAATTTTTAATTTGGCTTAGAGTTCCTCCTAATCCGCGTCAGTAAAGGAGATTTGGAATTTTCGCGTTAATTTTAGTCAGATGGGCTTGCCGGTGAGATATGGGGAACTAAATTGCCATATCGGTTTCCAAAGTTCGACGATTTGATCCGGAAACGAAAGGACGATGTTCTGCAAATTCCTTTAAAGATTTTACAAATTTCGCTGACCTGCAAAGTAGTCCCGAAAGCAAGTTTGCTCTTTTCATTGAACTCAGGCACTCGGAAAACCTGAACGCCTCAAACGCTATTACAGTTTGTCGCCTAACAGGATTCTCTGTTGTAAAATCTTCCCGAGGAAGGTAGTTCCGCACCCGAAGATGCCATCTTTATTGACTTCCTTCATTCAATAAGAAAAAGCTACGTATAAGTCGATAGCATTCCCATCAAAATTATTTCGAAGGAGTGACTGCCTTTCTTCTACCTCCCCCACCTTCCTCGACAGCGTTTTGTCTAGTATTTACTACTGACCTTGTATTGCCAGCTGATGCTGCAACCGGCTAGCGAAACAATTCACCGTACTGTTCGAATTTTTCAAACATAATGTGAACAATCATTTATTTATTTAGACAAATAATGTCTGTCTTGGTATCCTTGTCAATGTAGGACGATTAGCCACATAGTTCATTGAGTATGCCATTGTAGGCAATCATTGTTTGAGGTTAGGCAGCCAACGGCATGTTTGTTGGTCTGATTTTACCAGTTAACTGCCATTCTCGTCCATCTTTCGATCTTACAATAAGGGACAAGGGGCGTACGGAGAAATAGAATTTGTTTTGACCTCCCTGCGCATCATGTCAAAACGATCTGGCAACTTAACAGTCCGCATGGATTTTCAATGTTTTATTGAGAAGGAAGAAACATGCATAATACCTTCTCTACTTACTGCCATTTCTAATAGTCGTTTGGTACCTATACATCAGAATCGTACCCAATTGATTTATCTATTGGAGAAAATTGTCACGTTTACTAATAATCAGTAATCACCTGCAACAAAGACTAAATTACTTGGACCACGTGTTAGCAGGACAATATCTAATAGACTAGACGAAATTGTCCACATGAAGCATTCGGCGGTAGGCATTCAATATGTGTACTTGGGCGCACCCGAGGCATAACAACCAGTAGCGCAATTGTTTTGACGGTGCTCCGATCGCTTCTCGTAATTGTTTCTGCGATTGTCCCCACGTTCACAGTTGTTTGTCTTGTTGTTGTTGTTGTTGTTTTTTGTTGTCACTGGTTTGATTTTAACTGCATCGGCTTCTCTTTCTCCACTTTCTGCAGTTGCAGCAGATGCTAATCCACGCCTGATGTGACCTCCACGCACTTGTAAGTATCTACAACAATGGTTACCAAAACAGACTGACCTGTGAAACACTTCCCAAAAGCTCCGTTCCAATGATGAGGAATAATAAATAAAACCATTCAGATGAGGATTCCGTCCACCCTATGCTGAACGGGTTTCCTTCGTTTCCTTCTGTCCACCCCTCGGTCTGTATCCGCGTGGGTTGGCAAGTTAACTGAAACTGTTTACCCGGTAGGTGCCTTATGTGGTGGAATACATTCCGTCCAATGGCATTCGAGGAATGTTTGAACTTCACGATCCCCGTCAACACCGTTCCTATTTGCCAGTTGCCTAGGTAGGCCGACCCGAAGCTTTACCGGATTGCGTCTCGTGAAATGTACATAAAATCATCACATTGCCTTATAAATGAAAAAAATTCTAGTCTGCAAGGGCTCAAACTACAAGGGAAGGTACTAGAAAGAAATTCAAGGAATTTTACCGTGTTCTGTTGGTATGCTGCATTAGCGAAAGACCATGCTGCCCGCTAGACTTAAGTAAATAATAAGTTATCTTATTTTCACGGTGCCAGAGAACAGAAGTTCGAGAGATATGCCCAAAGCTCTCACCAGTTCGTCCCAGAAGAGTTGCTGATATTATGAGGCAATTTTTGAATTTAAAGTTTAGATGTGCTCTATGGAATTCTACATCAGATGAAATTTTTTCTGCAGCAGGCCGAGAAAAATAATCCTCTACCGACGCAACATCGAAGCAGATATAAGGCAGCAACAAATTTTTAAGTTACGTTCTGAAGGACTGAAAGCAATCCTCCTTGGAATCAGAATTATGAAAGTCATCTTAATTTACAATATTCCTCTTGAACGTCACTGAACTGTGACACCACAGTGCTAAAGCATTTGGATGCTAGTGATACTGGACTGTACTCACTGTTTGAGGAGATGACGGGGAAGCTACCTGTGAAGGCTGTCTGCAGTTCTTTAGCGAATAATGGACAAATATTCAGACACATTGCTGGGAAGAGTGAGATTTCACCTTCCGGTGGATCGATTCCTCCTAAGTGCCAGAACTGAGATAAGTCGAAGGTGACGCTGTCATTGATTGTTTACTGATTAACGAAATAAATTGAAAACCACGAGGCTGCTGACCTAGATAGCGATGTCAATGAACCAGTCGTGCGTCACTTCTCATGAGAGCGGGAAGCAAAAATGTCCACGAGGCATGGCTCGATAGCGTCACATGCACTTAAAGGAGTATGCTTCAAACAATCGACTAATCGTTAAGTATTGCCTAATCTAATTGCCTAATGTATGGACTATCGCCGTGAATTAGACATCCGATGATGGGGTTGCTTATGATTATCTTATGTACTGAGGTCTTGAACTGTGGAACCATTTAATAAGATCCAAGATAGTAGAGGAAGGATAGTGTTCAAACTAGAAGCCCGGTTGTGACCGGGTATTCCGGATGATCCGGGTAAGCATGATCAAATGGAAACGCGCGCAAGCGTGGCTATAAGTTTAAAAATAATTTTTATGATTCACGTGAATTTCGTGTTTAGAAGAACCGCTGTTACCTAATATGCTTTGAACTTCTAAAGTCTCCTTGTCCAAAGGCTGCTTCCTCCGGGTACTTGAGTGTGACGAATGTGAGATAAGTTGGGAATTGCTTATCGCATAAAAAGGAGAAAAATAGAGATGGGATGCCAGGTATCAGTTTGAAGAGAGAATGGTAACTGAAATGTTCCATTTACGTACGCATAGGTCCATGAAGTACAGTACAATACAAAGCGAACAGAGATTTCCAACCCTGAAAAAACATGAGATGCCACCGACCTTCGAACTGTTGTAGGTTAAATCTACAACAAATTCCGGGTTTTGGCATTACCGATCGACCATGCCTGTCAAAAGCGCTTTCGTGGTTTGGAAATACCATTCGGAGGGATGAGAGATTTTTGCATAGAAGTGGAGTTGTCAACTGGACTAGACAAGCGTGAATCGTGAGTGGGAGTGAGTCAATCGAAGTGTATCCTATATGGGAAGCGTATTTACCAAAAGCAGTCTTGTTGAGAGATGACGATGAGCCGACGTTTCGGTTACTGTGGTTGGCCTTTCCCACGATAGTTTTCCAAGAGGAAGGTTGGTCTTGACAAACCACACTTCAAAACGTCATTAGCTCCGTGAACAATGTTGTAATTTGATGAACACATTCCCTAACAATGAATCAAGTGGCACATTAGCTTTTCGATTCCGTTCGTCGGCTACCCTGATTTGTTACTAACATGTTTTGAGAAATTGCAGTGGCAACCAAGATAACAAAAGCATCTCAAATAGTCTAGAAATTAATTTGCGTATGAAGCAATGGTATTTTTTCAGTATCTTTTCGATTAATGGTACCTTGGCCAATTTTATCATTGGGGATCTTTCTACTTATTTGACATTTCACAAAGACATCAATCAAGGAAATGAAAAGGCTTGTAGCACCACCAACGAATGTATTGTGTTATTTTGAAGCGTTCATCCCAACCAGTTACATTCTGTTCATTCTACCTTGGCTATCGGATGTCTATTGCTTGTTCAATGTCGTTAGCGGAATCCAGCTGTCGAAGCCAGGTGGAGGTAAGCTGTGGAACACCGAAGCAGATTCAATATTTGGTTCTCCAAAGGTATCATCTTTCTTATGGTTTGCGATATCATCTTATTTGCATTTTATAAATCCCCATACACTGCGGCAGTTTGCTAGTGTTAGCATAAAACTGCTTGGCATTCAAATATAGCTCTGATTCGGTGATGCTCTTGACTTTACCTCTTTGCCAGTTCTCTTAGGTTTCCATGAAATAATTCACCATGTGATATCATCGCTCAACTCAGCATAAAGAAACCATGGAAGCACTGTACAGCTATTTCATCCTTGTTGGGAATGATCAGCAGTGCATATCCACCGCGCCCGAACTGGGACGCGAATCCGAGACGAACGATTCTGAGTCGAACGCCTTAGCCATTACGCTACCGGGCAGGCTCTGAACGGTTTGTTGAACTTCACCACATGATGTTGCACCTATCCGTCACTGATTTGCACGGTTACCGTCCGTTAGCTCACAGCGATCGACCCCTACTGATAGATGACTTCTCTGCAGGTAGCCTAAGCACGACCTTGGCTTTGGATATGACCTACAGAGCTCGATTACTTGGTACATGTTAGTAGTAGGTTCGCGTCCCAGTTCGGGCGCGGTGGATATGCACTGCTGATCATTCCTAACAAGGATGAAACAACTGTACAGTGCTTCCATGGTTTCTTTATGGTGAGTTGAGCGATGATATCACATGGTGAATTATTTCATGAAAACATTCAATCTCCTACTACTAACACGTATCTCAGGTTTGCCTTTCCTTCCTTAGCAAATTTTCCGTTGTGCTTATCTAATCCCTCTTGAATGGCGACACTTTCAACTAAATGGCAAGAAACAAGGTAAAAACTAAGGTAGTCACCGGCACTTTCACGAAACAGTGAAGGGCTCCGGTTTAAAAGCGGTGAAACCACCTCCGATCGTCGGGAACTTGTTCGAGGTAAGCCATTTTCCCAGAAGTGACTTGAACAGCGCCGATCTGCTTGTTGTTCCTATGTCTTGACGAAAGATAATGTAGGACGTATTTCTCCTTCATACGGCTGCTAACTTCGGAACCATGTCTCGCAGGGTTGGCAAGAAAGCATTCAATGTCCACGACTGGTAACGTAATCAAATTACACTGGCCATTCCGCATAACGCATATGGTTGATTGGGAATCCAACGTTGTATGTTCATTCTCCTTGGGGCATGCTAATTTGAGCGGCCCGGTCAATTTTGGTGCTCATCGTTTCGTAGTTTCTCCAAGTAAACCATTTTTCTAGTTTGAATGTCTTGCTAGAAAAGGTTTTCAAACTTGGTTTTCACTGAGTTAGTTGGCTAGTTTTAAGTTTATCCTTTCCAATTAAAGTCGCCAAGTATCTAATTTCTCTGAATTCCGATGGTCATAATTTTACTATCAAATTTTCTCTTGATTGTTCTAACAACATGGGTAGAAGATTAGTCACCTGAAATAATTATTTGAACTTCATTCGGTTTACTGTCAATAAATGCTCTAAAATGCTATGTAGAAATGAGAATCCACTTCTGTTTGACATCTCCAGCGTTAGTCGCCCAGAGTTTATTCTGTTTGCGGGATTGATAATCTAGCACATGAACAATTATTAACCAATTAATTAATCTTGTAGTGACGAATATAGCCATGTGGACTACTTTTTCGTTACCTTTGACTAATTTTGACTCATACCTTCAGAATGAAATGTACTTTGATCTCATTGCCAAATCCGCAAAAAAGCAGTTTGTACTTTGCGATGAAATTCTTGCACATGGCGCCACAACAGTATTCTTCTCTCGTCAAACTGCTCGTCTGCTCTAGATACTCTCACAACCATTTTGAAGTAGTTGGCATGTTTCGTGCTATAGGATTTTGGAGAGCCGCTCTCAATCCCAGATTCGGATGTGAGTCAAGCTTCGAGCGCCAACAATTCCCAAAGAAAATGCAACTTTACTCTAACTTAAATGTCTCTTCTTGACTTTGCCTCTTCTCGTCGTAACACATTTTCCAATGATTCGTCAAGGCATTTATGGCGAAAATTTGACTTTTAATTGAGCATCATTGGGCGGTAAAATCCGTTAGTTTCGTTAAATTTGAGTTTTATATCTAGTGGTTATTCTCCTTAAAACCTAGGGAGCCACCAAACACTGGCTCATTCGGCCCGCGCACCGAAATACGGTTATATGAAGAGTAGGGTGATGTTTTACTTTAATAAACCCTAAGGGCAGAACAAATGTATGGTTTAAGAGAATACTAGATTCTGTGAATTGACTCTGGCGGTTAGCGTTCGGGGTAAGGTGTAAAGTGATATGTATGTGTGTGGAGTAATGTGGGCCGACACTAAATTCAACTGGCCAATATAATTCAGATGGTTAGAGACAAGCAGCGCTAACGTATACTGAGAAAACAGTTTGCAGCTACATTAATAGCCTTTTATTTCAAAAATGGTGACATATCTCCCAGTCAGGATGAAATTGCCAAAAGGTACAAAAGCTCCTGCAGGATAAGATTTATTCGAAGGTCTCCTGAGTCCCCTATTCGAAACCAGTACAATAAATACGGAACCTTATCCGTAGATAGAGGAGCCATCAAGTAGAAAAACATCCGAAAATGTTCAAAGAGTATTTGGGACAAAACACTAGTAACGGTTGTCGATCGGCAGATTAGAAATATACCAATGATAGTCAGCACCATTATTGTCATCAGGGACAGTATACACCACTGACTTTGCCCTACAAATAAATGAGCAAACCTTTTTCGTGAAACTCTCATGGACATCTTGCAGATGGGGGCGGTGGCCAATCAAGGGCTTTAAGAGACACTTCTGTTGCGTGCATATACCCAGAGAGTTCGCCATTCGTATTTAAGTAAAAAGATACACTAACCATCAAAACACAAGTTGCAATTTAACATGTTTTTCGGTGACTTAATTCCCACTTTAGCTATCACCATTACCCATCTCATTAATCTACTTGCCTAGTCAAAGACGGAGACTGACCCGTTTCCTCACTGACACATTCTATAACAGAAGACCAAAGATATTTTTACAGTAGTTTTACTCACATTAAGGCATTGTTAGTAGCTCGAGGATGAAATTGCCAAAAAAGAAAATCCTTTTGTTGTTCGTGTTTTCTTGGCATTAGAAACTGCATTGATGCCTGGTAGGTCAACCAGCAATCTGCTATCCGGTACCACCTATTGCTTTGAGTCATCACTTTTCACCTCATACTCACTTTGATCAATTCGTGCCACAGGCAGGGTCTTCCTCTCGTACTTCCATCCATAGGAATAGCCTTAACCACCATATTGTTCATTTACGGTGAATAGCGAACTGGTAAAAAGTGACCGTATAGATCACCCCATGGATTGCGCTTAACAATGATTTTTATTCTCGCTTGTTTCTTTTCGATCATTCCGTTTTTTTCTGTCCCAAGGTGCATCAGTTTATCAATAGTTTTCTCCGAGTTTCTTCACAACAATAATTCAGTTTGAAAATTTATTCTATCCATTTGCGTTAGTTTCAATCCATCTAACTTGACTCGCCTCCTGATCGATACATTTGAAATCATACGGACCTTCACACTTGTGTATCATGATGTTTCGGAATAGCTGATTTTACCGCAGCTTTGTGTTAGGCCGCAAATCCCCACGTGAATTCCGTACTGATGAATGATCTCCTCACCAAATGATATTGAATTTTATCCACTATGGGAGTCATTTGGCGCTTTCATGATCGACAGGCTAGTCATCAGCATAAAACGACGCGCACATGCAGCAATCATTTTCTCGCACGGTTAGGCTGAGTGCAACACGAAAGCACAGAATTTAAACCCATCTATGGGACGATCCAGTGACTTTCGGTCAGTCGGATGGGCTTGAAGTACATATGGATGTGAGGTTTTATGCCATCAGCTCATCATATGCTTGATCTCCTGGGTGGTCAACCGATTCTGTGACCCTTTTGTTTATGTCGCCTGTGCACTAGTACAGTTAGGGGCACGTAAACTAGTACGGGATAAACATGGCTCGCAACAGATCAGTGGTGGAATTTTATTATTATTATTATTATTATTATTATTATTATTACCAATATCATTATTGTTACTTTGACCGTTGATGATCTTGTCATCAACTTGTTGTTGTAGCACTTTTCAATATATTTCAGAATTATATAAAAACTAGGCAGAATAACCACCGGACTGATTTATCGTAATCCGGTCCGCGTAGGACCAAAAAGAAAAGCGCTTCGTATTTCCATATTAAAACGCACGCCTGGCGAAGTGCACCTGTTTCCTGCTCGACATAAATCCTCCTATCCTGTCAAAAGTTAAGCACTTTTCGCCAGATTCCCAATAGTTTTGACATAATCTACAAACAAACTGAAACATGCTGTTGCACCATATTGATGGTAAGAATGTTAACAGTATCGATGCCAGTAACGTCAGTAATAAAACGCTAATAGTCATCCGTTTGGAGTGTCTTGAGTCGTGATTAAACACCATTCATTTGCCCCTCCCCCCCCCCAAAAAAAAATAAGACAATTGAGACCAGCTTGACAATTTGGATGCGTTTGTTTTTGTGCTGTGGCTATTTATTTAGACCCCCTCACATCTTCCAGGCCCAATAGCATTAGCTCCAGCCGAATCAATCCAATACTGTTTTCGAATAGGCTGAAACCTGCAACGAATGCCTGCGTGTATTTGCTCACGAAAGTGAATGCCGCAACATCCGTACATAAGTTTAACTCAAGCGAACAACAAACCCGGGAATTGATTGATAAACCACTCAGTCCACTGATCCAATCACGCCACCCCCTAGTTTTACTCCCTTACCGTTCGCTATTGGCCAACCAATCAGTCTCCAAGTAGCTATTATCCGATCGACATGGCTGTTGGGGTGGTGGATTTGTTGTGATAAACACGATGAATTTCGCCCATTTTCACTGAGTACATGCGACGCCGTTGTCAGGCAAAATGACTCACTTTCAATCTCCTCTCCAAGCCTTATCTGTTATGCAGGTTTAGACAAGGCAACACCATTTTAATTGTGAATGACATAATGTTAATAATACAGCCTAGATCTAATGTGTCAACGTTTCGACTACCGTGCGTAGTTTTTCTCAAGGCAAGTTTTACAATCAAATGACTGAGGGAATTTTCACCTGCCAGCTGATGTTTAGTTGGCCCATTACATCTACCAACGAAACTGTTATTAACATTGTATCATTCACAATTAAAACCAATACTGGGACATCGATTTTTCGATACACTACGTCATTTGGTCCCGATATTTGCAATACCATTTTATTCTGCATTCCTAACCTGCAGATTTGTAGGCTTG
Organism: Fasciolopsis buskii; assembly: GCA_008360955.1. Lineage (NCBI taxonomy): Eukaryota > Metazoa > Platyhelminthes > Trematoda > Plagiorchiida > Fasciolidae > Fasciolopsis > Fasciolopsis buskii. The sequence continues at coordinate 452,269 of LUCM01004193.1, forward strand.
AGCTTGACCATGGGTGTGAGCATGTTTTAATCCTAGGCCACTCAGCAACGCTCGGATTTGTCAGTTGAACACAAGAATTCCGAGAGGTGTCCGATAACTGCATTTACTGACTGTTTGTGGTATCTTCTGAATTGCAAATGCTTACCAATTTGAGATAGTATTTATAATGATGACGATGGCAGCAAATCACAAAAACACTTATTGTACGAAAAATCTACTGCTTCCTCTTAGGCAGTAGATTGAATTTCACGCGAAGTTGTTCATCATACGATATAAGAGGTGTAACAAATCCATGACTTTCCACGTTAAACCATTCGGTACATCATTAATACTAAGCTCACAATTATTATTCTCAGTTATTATTACTAACGTTATTACCATATTATTCATTTATTATTTCTCTAAATACTTTGTTTAATGAACAGATAGACCTTTTACCGCCACAGCCAGGCATAAAGTAAAAGGGTGACGTTCAGACTGGCTTTCTGTGGTTGATTTCTGAGTGCTGTATCAATCCTACTCAACATCCAGCTCATCAGTGTTGTCCACAGAAGCCCAGCAGCCAAGACCTTCGTGCCATTTGTCAAGCCTGTGTTGTCTGTAGGATTCCTACAGATAAATCATCTTCATATGAGTCTGTCATCGTGAGGAGTAGAAAAAGGTACTGCAAAACCCTAAGCAAATGGGTGTGATGAACAGGTGTTACTGACGGTTACCAATGGTGAGTTGGAAGCAATTATTGTGTGAACCATATAATTAACTAATCAAATCTCTAACTGCTCAGACTAAACAATAAACTGTTCACAATGAGTGTGACTGGGTCTTGATGACGGAACAGTTGTTTTGGTTCTTATCTTTTTAATTCAGCTATTCATGATACAAACATTTACGTATTTTTCACGAAGCTAGCAGCGGATGTTCGAAAAGTACCGAAATGGGGAGCTGGCTCAGGGTGGGATGACATGACTCACAACTTGGAGGTTGAAACATTAGTAAGTTGGCGGAATAACCACTTCCACATAATAATTAGCTGTCGCATTGCCACTATTAATTTCCCAGTCTGCCTCACATTGATCGCGTGTTAATTTGCTGCTAAAGATACATTCACTCGTCCATTCACAGAGTAAGGGCATGCGGATAGGGACTCTGAGTACTGTGAGACAGCCACTTAGTGCCTTTAGTCAGAACACTTGATGTGTGAGACCACACAGTAAGAAGTATTCGTTAACCATTGAAAACCGGTGACCTATGGCCCATTTCGTAAGCCCTCATCATTCCAAACCAAGGCCCCATCACTGCCCGGGATTCCACTAAAACCGACGGCTGAAAGCTCAATTCTCATGCCTTTCCTAGAGTACAAAGTTTCAGCAGCACGCACAAGACTATGATCCCATTTAATGGAGGGCCATGCTCGTCGCAACAATATAGTAAACTGGCCCTTGTGGTAGTCTACCATTGGAACACCCATCGCGTCTTGCCAACGGTAGCTGCTTGTTCACACCCTCTCATTCAGTAGACACGAGCTCACCATATTTACGACTCTCCAGCACTTTGATGACATTTCCTTGTTTTGCAACCAGGGGAAGCACCAAATAGCATACAGCTCCATCTACAGTTTTGATACACCGGGTGATTCATTCCCCCATGTAAGTTCCAGAGGATTAAGTCATTGTGTCACTTTTATTTTCTACGCCCTCATACACGCTAAACCTTCGATATACCTTCGAGAAACTGCAGAATTTATGCAATCGCGAAAATCTTGCTGTGCTATCCTGTCTCAGTTCATCAGATCAATACAAAACTACATAAATTGTTCACCGTTCTTTACTGACGTTGTTGATGTTGAATATCACACCGAAGATGAAACTTGACCACTGTCAACTAAATGAACATTTGGTTTCCGTGCTCCTCTAGCATCAGAGCTATTATTGCTATTAGTCATCGGCTTTGTTTCCCTTGGTCAGACTTTCACACTGGATGGACGTTCAATAATTAAGGTCATTGTGTGTGCTTGTATGTATGAATGTGTGCGTGTGTAGTCGGATTAACAGCAGATGTACGTCCTCCCACAGTTGGGAACTGTGCTGTGCCACATTGTTTTGTTGGGTTTGCTCATCGCACTGATCCCTGCATTGGAACCATTTGGTCGATAAATAACTGGTCGACCATAGAAACAAACCGATGTTTTTGAATGAGGTGAATTTAAGAAGCTAACGACTGCAGCGTAAATTTGGGCACATATGCTTGAGAGTCGTCCTAGGATGCGTACTGTACTGGGACCCTGAGTTAATCTAAACAAACTTAATTTGGCACTTCACATCCTCCTGAAAGTGAACTGGTGGCTCACTAGAGGTAGTAATGCCTTCAGAGTAAAGTAGATAGGTACCACCAGTGAGTTTTACTTGTAACGAATTACGAGTGTGGTGATTCCTGAATGTAGATTTGATCGGATGACTTGGCATTTGTGCGTGAAAAGGCGTATTTCGAAGGAGATTGCAGTAAACAAGGTTACCATGATACAACACCCAACCTTAGTATGAGAACTTGCATTGTACGGCAGAATGTCTGAAGTCATGAACAATTATATTTCAGCAAAAGCCGTCGCGAATCTAAAATTCAATTTGAGTGCAGACTGGAGTTAAAAAACAGAGAAGAACTTAGAATTTAAAATCGAGTTCTCCATCGATGTGGTCCTGATTCACCAGAATTTGTGCCAAATATGGAACATCGAAATTGTGACTGACATTAAAACGCGAGAAATGTTCAGTCGAAATGGTGAACCAGTACCTCGATATAAACGAGATTACGAAAGACTATCAAGTAAAGGATAAGTGAGGGTCAAGAAAATTTTCCTTGAGAAGTCTTTTGCGGAAATCTTTGTTCAAATCACATACTTCGTCAGTAAACGAATCAATTAATTTATAAATAACAAGGCAAACGGATTTACCACAATGTTCCAAAATCTTCCACAAGTCTAATCGAACAGATTGCTGACGGGAAATTGCTCAATTCAAGGAGAACGACTCGATGCTTAGAAGAGGTTGACTCAGCAACAAAGTGGCTCAGTCTATGAAGTTTAAACCATAAACGACGAAACAACCATACTCAACGGAAATTGTGGCGGAAAGAATGTAACATATTTCGCATTGCAGCTCGTGAGCATATGCTGGGACCGGAGACTGCATTGTTTGGCAATGGCTCATCCAAATAAGAGGCACGTGAAGAGGTGAAGACCAACAAGGGTGAAAAGTTCAGAATGTAACACAACTAATCCGAGATGAATCAGATGTCCGCGGAATTAGACTAGCACAGTACGACATGATCAGCATAATTAAGAATTCACACAGGTCTTGATGTGGACAGACTGATCACAAAGATGGATAGCAACGAGATATAGAGGAAGAACATTATCTTGACGAACACAGGATTGGGAAATCTAGTGACTGAATAAATCGCAGCCATATTCGACCTAGCGAGGACTATGGAAAAGTTAATCTTTCAAGAACGACAGTATAGAAATTGTACAGTCAATATACTCGACATTATGAGGTGGGAGTAATTCGTTAATTGGATCGAAGACAGAAAAATAATCCAAAAAGATAAAGCGAATTGGTTTCACACAACCATTTGAGCTTTTAGAAGTGAAGTGTCAAAG